>CM019691.1:66584742-66704742 GCA_009760885.1 Achatina immaculata | reverse complement strand
CAGGTCAAGGAAAATATGGGCACTAACACCATATCCCTATGTGCCTGTAAGGCACGACAGGGTTACATTTACTTTACAGGATATAGCTATATACGGAGCCCCTGCAGTTAAACTGTGTATAAGTATATAACTATACACGAAGCCCCTGCAGTAAAGCTATGATACTAAAATGTATAAACTACTTTTTTTCCAAGTTTATACACAGATATATTTCCACAATGGTTGACGTGCCTACTCACACACGCATGTAGAGGGGTACGTCATAATAAGCTTGTATTACAACATCGATATACATGTTTTAGAACATAATTAAGGTTGTTTTTGGACTATTCCATATATATATATATATATATATATATATATATATATATATATATATATATATAATGACTGACTAGCATATATATTATGCGACGGCTAGGAGGTAAACGCAATTCAAACCACCACATCTTTGAAACCATCATGTGATGTATCCTTGTTCTATATTTTCATTTCTAGGCAGATACATACTTAGAACAGGACTGTAATGTATGCTTGTCTAGCATGACTGTTAAAAACATGTTCTTACTGTGAACAGCAGATACAAAACAAATATAACGCTCTCCAGTTTGTGAAACAAATATTTATTGTCATAATCTAATGTCACATGGTCGTTCTACATTTGATTCCACAAGATCATGGGTAGCTACCCCAGTCCAGCTTAACCAGTGTCTTCACTTGGGACCAAATGTTTCCCCGTCAATCAATCATGTAATCTTGTACACAAACCAGTCTGGCCTTGCTCTCAGCGGCGTGACACTTCAAACTGTTTGTGAAGGTGTTCAGTGGCGTTTGTCCATGGAGTGGACACTGAAGTTCAAACAGTCATTCATGTGTGTTTGTCAGCGGGCATTAGCTTAACCTGCCCACATTCCACACAACACATGTTTTAGTCTCTTGGCTTTGGCTTGTTTTGAACATTAGCAGAAAACTGAAAACAGAGTTGCTATTTCGTGAATTTTCAAAATATTTCAAAATGTTCAGACTGAGAAAGAAGAAAAAACATGTGATGGTGACAGGCATGCACACACTAGAGGTCGTGTCGGAGCAGGTAAGGTCATGTGTTAAAGGTTGGCTTGTTAAGGTCATGTGTTAAAGGTTGGCTTGTTAAGGTCATGTGTTAAAGGCTGGCTTGTTAAGGTCATCTGTTAAAGGTTGGCTTGTTAAGGTCATGTGTTAAAGGCTGACTTGTTAAGGTCATGTGTTAAAGGTTGGCTTGTTAAGGTCATGTGAGCTGCCTTGTTAAGGTCATGGGTTAAAACCTGGATTGTTAAGGTCATGTGTTAAAGGCTGGCTTGTTAAGGTCATGTGTTAAAGGTTGGCTTATGTCATATGTTAAAGGCTGGCTTGTTATGTTTTTGTTAACACAGAAAGGAAAGCCTAGAACTCTCTCTCTCTCTCTCTATGTGTGTGTGTTAGGTAGTTTTACAGGGCGAGGAGTACTTGTGATAGTTCTCTTTCACTTCTGAAGGATAAAACTGAAGGACCTTGTTTTCTCTGGTCGTGTTGATCGCAGTAACTATTGCAAATTACCTTTATTTTATTTTTAATCTTACATTTTGAATATTAAAACTACTCTTCGGAAATGTAATACTCAGTTGAAAGAATGAGAAATACAATAAACTTCTGAGAGTTCAAATAGTAACTAAGTTAGCCATTGACATTTGTGAGAAGCTAACAGTAACTAAGTTAGCCATTGACATTTGTGAGAAGCTAACAGTAACTAAGTTAGTCATTGACATTTGTGAGAAGCAGTAACCACAGCTAATGGCAGCAAAAGTCACAGAAAATAATGTAAAACTAACGCCAGTCATTTTTATTCATCAAAATTGATATCACGTTTTCACATTTTTTGACTAGTCATAGGCGTTTTAAGTGAGCAGTTCTGGCGTGTTGACAGCCTGGTCTGAATGAACAGTTTGAAAGTGACGTGTATTCAAGAAGAGATGAGCAACGGAACAGACATGTCTGAACAAGTTCTCTTTCTTCCTTTAATGAACATCACAGCCAGATTAGGACATTTCAGGTTCTATGTCTTTAGTTCTTGATATTTCTTGGCACTATATAAAAAATAATGGAGTCTATTTTTCAACGGGAAAGTGAGACTTGTTTCCTTTCTCACTCCCCCCCCCCCTCCTCTCCCTCTCTCTCTCTCTCTCTCTCAAACTCAAACTGTGAAATTTCATGAAATATTTTTTTATTCAATTATCTATCATTGTAACCTTACCATTACTAGTTGTAGAAAATGGCCCAGATATTTGATGAGTGGCTAGGAAAGGAAGGTCTCAGAATTGGTCATTTAAACATTTACCACCTATTAGGGAAACTTTCTGAGGCAACTAACATAGTTAATCATAACTTCCATGTCTTTGACTTTTCAGAAAGTCGTTTAAACAAAAATATAACTGACGAAGACATTAGGATAGACAGTTATAATTTACTTTGATGTGACCCTACTAGGAAGCTTGAGACAGGATTAGTTGTATATGTCACCATAGCCATACACTCTTGCCTTAGAACAGACCTTGAGACACCAGACATTGAATGTATATGGTTGGAAATCAAACTTCCAAAGCAGAGCCCAATCTTAATTGGGTTTCTGTATCGCAATCCAAATGCAACACTATCGTGGTAAGATCACTTTACAAATATGATGGATTATGTTTTGTTTTTTAATTTAAAGGATATAATTGTTCTTGGAGATTTCAATGTTAATTACAGACGAACAGATGCTACATGGAATGATATTGTTTTATCATACAATTTATCCCAAATTATCACTAAACCTACCAGAGTAACTGAAACATCATCCATAGATCACATGTATGTAGCTCATCCAGAAAACATTACAGAATGTAAAGTCCCTCACACATCACTGAGTGATCACTACCCGGTCTGTTGCACATGGACACGACATGGCTTGAAAATTCCCAAAAATAAACATACCAATATTAAATTTAGAAGTTTTAGCAAATTCAGCTTAGAATCATTTCTGAAAGAGTTACAAGCAGCACCTCTAGATCATGTGTACCAACCAACTGACCCTGATAAGGCCCTGGAATACTGGATAAAAACCTTCAGGGATATATTTGACAAGCATGTTCCTATTAAAGAGGTGAGAGTTAAACATCAAGTGAAGTCCCCCTGGATAACACCTGAGATATTGCAAGTCATGAGGGAAAGGGATCAGGCCCACAAAACTAAGGAATTCATTAGCTACCGATTACTTAGAAATAGAGTTCAGTATTTAATTAGGCAAGAAAAGAGAAATTACTTTAGGAACCTAGTTCAGAATAGATCAGACAGTAAGTCTGTTTGGAAAGCAATTAACATTCTAGCAAACAAGAGAAAACAGTCTGACTTGCAGAGTTATAATCACGTGCCCGCTTGTAAAGAGTTCAGCAATCACTTCAGAGAAGAAGTCAATATCTTAAAATCTTCACTACCAATCCCTACTTTTGATTTAAGCGAATTAAATAAATTTATAGGTAGCAAATGTACAAACCTAAAGCAACCTAGTATTCCTTTCATGTCAGTTAATGAAGTTTACAATTATCTTTCATCTTTAAAGAACAACAACACAGCAGGACTTAAGGAAATTAGCAACAAGATATTACACTACTCAGCCCCAGTAATTACAGATACACTAACATACATTTACAATCAGTGCATTGCACATTGTCATTTTCCTGAGGCTTTTAAAACTGCAAAAATGTATCCCCTTTTTAAATCTGGTTCAGAGAAAAATACCTCAAGCTATAGACCAATTTCCACTCTATCAACTTTGTCAAAACCATCAGAAAAACACATACAAAAAACAACCTTACAACACATGTAAGAAAATGGTTTGATTGTTGATTGTCAGTCAGGTTTTAGGTCAAAACATTTCTGCCACACAGCTCTCACAAAAATGACAGAATGTTGGTTATCTATTATAAATGATGATAAATTATGTGCTGCTGTCTTTGTTGACTTTAAAAAAGCATTTGACATGATTAATCATGAAATCCTAGTTAGAAAGCTTGAGACTTATAGAAGACATGACAAAATTTATTACATCTTTTCTTTCCAACAGACAACAGGTAGTTTCCCTCGAAAACTCCAAGTCAAGTTCATCTGTGGTTGATAATGGCATTCCACAGGGATCTATTCTTGGTCCTTTCCTGTTTACCATCTACATCAATGATCTTCCACTTTATCTAAAAAAAATCATCATGTAACCTCTTTGCTGAAGACTGCGCAATGACAATGACTTTATTACCCTTGAGCCAACTCTTCAAATTGAAATTAACAGTCTAATTAACTAGAGCAATAACAACAGAATGCTTATAAACACCAGCAAAACAAAATCCATGCTCATTACAACAAGACAGAAATTAACAAATTCATCAACAAAACACTACAGCTCCATGCTGGAACTTCACAGATAGAGAATGTTAGTGAACATAAAACTCTAGGTCTCATGACTGACCACCACCTCAGCTGGGATCATCATGTAGACAATCTAACCAAACTCATTGCACAAAAAGTTTACCAATTTACTAAAAATTAAACATTTTCTTGACACAGAATATACTACATATCACAGATACAAACATACTTGGACTACTGCTCCACAGTCTGGGATGGCTGTTTCATGTCAAACATAAAAAGACTTTACTCACTTCAAAAACGAGCAGTAATGCTAATAGATAACTAACATGCAGCACTTATTACAAATAAGGACAAACATCTTGATATTCTACCACTCAAGAAGAGATTTCTTTTCAACAAGGCCAAGTTAATTCATAAAATTCTATGGCACAATGCTCCACCCTATCTGTGGTCGTTGCTCAAATCCAACCCAAGGCACAGTCAACGCTTAAACAGTTGTATTCTCCCAAAACCAAGACTTGATATGTTTAAAAAAAGCTTCTCTTACTCAGCTGCCCACCTTTGGAATGCCCTACCAGTTCACACAAAACTTAATAGTAATATTCGTTCTTATAACTTTAAACTTTGTCAACATCTGTTTGATATGGACTATATGCATCCCTAAGCATAGTTTAAAGTAGTTTAAAATACTTGAGTGTTGTAACTTTTTTTAAATACTGCTTTTCTATAAATTTGTTAGTTTTGAATGAATGTAAGAATGCAAGTTTATTTCATGTTGTTGCATAAATTAGAGTGTAGAGTGTATGGACATGAGATAAGTTTATTATATATTTATGTAATCATTTATTGTGTCTTCATGATTATTATGCTCACTAAAAATGCTGAATGATTGTGACTGAATGAAAGCTGTAAGATGAAGGGCAGAATGTCAGATGGGCCTGCGTGTCCAATTCTTTACCCTTTGAAAATAAAGCATGTTCGTTCATTCTCTCTCTCTCCACCCCCCCTCACACACACACACACACTCCCCCCCCCCCCCCGACGAAAAAGCCCACATTTTGTTTAAGAGGATCATTTAAGAAATATGCTTCTCTCACAAAACCTGGTTGAAAGCTGGCATGTGGCACTCAAAGTTGAGCGGATTGTCCTGACAAAAAAAAAATATATATATATATATATAGGGGATATGACTTCACCCCACCCGGTCATAATGCTCTGAGTCAACTTTTAGTTTACCTGTAATCTCTAAAATCTGACACAATCAGTTTCCCATATTACAGCACGCCCATGCTTGACCTCCTGGTCTGCCTGGCTGGCAAGAGCAAGCTGAACCCAGCGGGACTTGCCCTCGTCTTGGTCTCAGGGGACACGGGGAGAGCCATGAGCTACAAACCTAACCAGACAATTGGTTCTCTAGGAGGTCGGCTTGTACATATTGTCAACAAAGACGTGATGCTGGCAAAGTCCATCCACAGAGACGGCAGGAAGGAGAAACCATTTGAGGTAATACCAGCTTGGACTTGTGCACATGGCAGAAAAGGTTTAGCTATTAACTTCCCATGAACAGATTTCGTGATTATGTTTCCTGTGTTTGTTTCAGCCTTCCCGTGCTTTTCTTTTCTATTCTCAGCCAGAGAAGTAATGATAAACATCACATATCACACCATTGTTACATTAAGGTCATGAACATCTGTTAAAACAAACAAACAAACAAACAAACAAACAAACAAACGCACACACACTACGTCAGTGATCGCGTTAACCGACAACTATTGATAAATTACCGATAAAAACGAAAAAACCCGAAATTTGGAGATCCTAGCTCTTCCCGTGCGGGAGAAGAAACACGGACGTGTCGTTGCGTGCGGGAGTAAAACGCGGGTCTTGACTGTAAGGGGGTCTAGTTGTAAAATGGAATGGAAAACAGTAGTTCCATGTACTTCCGTATACTTAATATGTTTCAAAGTGTAGCTAAATGAATGAAAATTTCATAAATGCAGAGTTTTCTTTAGGAAAAAAGAAGTAATGTGATGTTTTTAGACACTGACTGTGGCCAGCTCACCATCGCCTAGGTCTAGATCCGCGCTACTTACCCCTACTTACCATCTGAGATGTGTAGATCTACTTGTCGATCTCGTATTGTGACTCCGTATTGCATTCTCGCTGAATGAATGTCTGAACTAACCTCCTAACTACACCTAACTACTTCTCCAGTCGTCTAAATATGTCTAGATCTACTTAGAAAACATTCAAGAGCAGCGGGGTGGCCATAGGCTATGTCCATACCCTTATCTACATCGTCAAAAGTTGAAAAATTTCCATGCTTCGCGTCCTTGTTCTCGCTCGGCTTCGCTCGTAACTAGGCACGCATTCTCCATTTTGAAAGTGTCACCGGAATCGCGGACGAAATATGTACAATCTAAATGTTACACCGCTTGTTTTAATGAAACAAACAATTGTCTAATTTTCGACCATACGGTAGCTTGAGACCACCGGAAATGTCGAAAATTCGACCATACGCACGGAACGATCTTTACTGTAACCGGTTTATGTTATCTACAGCTTAATAAAAAGCAACCAGCGAAATCAGTTTATGGATAACTGAACGAGTTGTAGGACGGCTATGTTTAATTAATTTGTACGGAGGAGAATGGGTCAGTTTTAACTTTGTTTCATCATATGAGAATTTTGTCAAAATAATTTACACTGCAAATAAGATTTTTTTTTTTTTGGTAAAATCACACGAAAATATAATTCTCACCGTGTTTAATTTTACTTTTAAGAAAGTTTAAAGTACCATATGTTGCATTGAGAAATTCAGTATTTTACTTTTAAGAAAGTTTAAAGTACCATATGTTGCATTGAGAAATTCGGTATTTTGCAAACTACTTCATGCACGGTGAAAGACTGGTACAGTTGTGGCTGTTCCAGTCAATCACATCGGTAAAAGATCAGATGAAGTTAGTGAAGAAATCTTTGTTTTATTCGTTTAAACAACCAAGGACATAAAAAGATCAGATGAAGTTAGTGAAGAAATCTTTGTTTTATTCGTTTAAACAACCAAGGAAATAAAAGATCAGACGAAGTTAATGAAGAAAATCTTTGTTTTATTCGTTTAAACAACCAAGGACATAAAAAGATCAGATCAGGTTAGTGAAGAAATCTTTGTTTTATTCGTTTAAACAACAAAGGAAATAAAAGATCAGATCAGGGTAGTGAAGAAATCTTTGTTTTATTCGTTTAAACAACCAAGGAAATAAAAGATCAGATGAAGTTAGTGAAGAAATCTTTGTTTTTTTCGTTTAAACAACCAAGGAAATAAAAGATCAGATCAGGTTAGTGAAGAAATCTTTGTTTTATTCGTTTAAACAACCAAGGACATAAAAAGATCAGATCAGGTTAGTGAAGAAATCTTTGTTTTATTCGTTTAAACAACAAAGGAAATAAAAGATCAGATGAAGTTAATGAAGAAAATCTTTGTTTTATTCATTTAAACAACCAAGGACATAAAAAGATCAGATCAGGTTAGTGAAGAAATCTTTTTTTTATTCGTTTAAACAACCAAGGAAATAAAAGATCAGATCAGGTTAGTGAAGAAATCTTTGTTTTATTCGTTTAAACAACCAAGGAAATAAAAGATCAGATGAAGTTAGTGAAGAAATCTTTGTTTTATTCGTTTAAACAACCAAGGAAATAAAAGATCAGATCAGGTTAGTGAAGAAATCTTTGTTTTATTCGTTTAAACAACCAAGGAAATAAAAGATCAGATGAAGTTAGTGAAGAAATCTTTGTTTTATTCGTTTAAACAACCAAGGACATAAAAGATCAGATCAGGTTAGCGAAGAAACGTTTGTTTTATTCGTTTAAACAATCAAGGAAATTTAAAATGTATACATATTTTTTTCTCCTTCAAAAGAAGTATTTTTTGAAAAAGCAAAACTATATTACCAAGTCCTAGTTTTGAGATCATCAGAAATCACATAAAGTCAACATCAACAGAAGCTGATAACAGGAATTAATGCTTTTATTATGAATTATTTTTGTTAGCTTAATTAAAAGTATTCTGGATTTTTTCAAAATTAAAACTGTTAAAAAAAACATTTGAAGTGAGATACTGACGATTTTAGAACAAGCTTGTGTATTTTTATTTTCTCTCTGTCTGTCTCTCTCTGTCTCTCTCTCTCTCTGTCTCTCTCTCCCCCCCCCCCCCCCCCCCCCCACTGTTTTAAAAATAGAGCTTTTCATTCAGGTTCCTCCATGTAACTTAGCTACATCATTACATAATATTACATCAGTGCACAACATTCTTTATATAATTTAGCTACATCATTACATAATATTACATCAATGAACAATATTCATTACATAAGCTAGCTACATCATTACATAATATTACATCAATGAACAATATTCTTTACATACTTAGCTACATCATTACATAATATTACATAACTGCAAGTATTCTTTACATTATTTGACTACGTAATTACACACTACTTACATAACTAGACTGTGTTATTGTATAATATTCATTACGTAACTAATGTTGGTACACAATATTCATGACATAACGTTATTATTTTGTTACATAATAATCGTGACATGCCTTCACTATGATAGTAAATAATATTCGTTACTGTACAATTATGCTAGCAAGCAGACACACACACACACAAAAAAAGATTGCTTCATGTAGTTTTTGTCATGAAAGATTTATGACAAGACTCGGTAAAACTGCATGAAGTTAAGTGCATGGGAGACTGCAAGCAATTTCAGGACGTGTGCGGGAGTTTTTCATATGCATAAATAGAGACTGCAAGTAATTTCAGGACTGTCAGTGTATTGTCCACAAACAAACCGCCAAACTCTAATGACTTGGCTGACCCAGCTGAGAAAGCTTTTCAGGTATTTGAACATGATCAAAGTTTTAGATCGTGTGACAACTGTTCAGACCTTATTTCACAACTTTATGATCCGAAGTTCCAGAGCAAAATAAAGATAACCATAGATAATAATGAGATCGCGACTTTTGTGAGTGATAAAATACAACATGAAACGACTAGTGCCAATTTTGTAACTACACATGTAGATACCTTCAACAGAACAGATTTGAAGATTGTAGTAACTGGAATATTCATTTCCATAGTTAGAAATGGAAAAACTAATTATGTCAGTCAAGAACAAAATCTCTATCTTAATGTGAAGAAAACTAAATTGATGACAAATGACAAAACAAACAAGGCAGCTGAAATATGTATCAATGAGGAAAAATTAGAAACGTGGAGAATTTTGAATATCCTGGATCACTACTAACTAATAATGGAGATACAATCAGGGAAATTAAATAGAAGACATCTATCACTCTTCAGAAAGTAAAACAACTAAAAAAGCTGTGGAGAGGAACAGACAGGACTACAAAAATAAGATTTTTAAGGGCATGCATCTTTCCCATCGCAACATATGCCTGTGAGACCTGGACACTTAACACGTGAGAAACACATAAATGCCTTTGAATGTAAATGCTACAGAAGAATCTTCAAGTATCTTGGACACAAAAAAGAACAAATATATCCATACTACAAGAACTTAATATTGAAGAAGGCTGGCTAGTAAAGAGGATTAAACAGAGAAAACAAAAATATTTTAGACATCAAATGTCATGATAATTTAGAGGAGACTGTCTTGGAAGGATACATAATGGGATAAAGAAAGAGAGGAAGACCAAAGCGAAGATGGCTGCAAGACATCGTTGATAATCTGCAAATGGATGCATCAGCAGCAGGGCATCTTGCTTACAACCGAGAGGCCTACAGGAGAGCTGTTAGGGAGGCAAAGTTCCGCAAGGGACATGCAAATGACTGACTGACTGAGTTTGGTGTTGAAGTACAGCCGATAGAATTTGGTGATTTAACAGAGATAAACAGCAGATATTTTAACCGAACGTATGATTTAATGTGATTAAAAAGTTACAACTTGCCTAATGCATTGTAATACCATAAAACTTGTCTAATGCATTATAGCATACAACTTGTCTAACGTATTATACACAACATACAATTTGCGTAATGCATGATATACAAGAATCATCACAAAGGTAAGTTTAGAAAAGTTATTTCTAGAAGAGAAAAATTTATTTGGACATAGCGCACTATACATCGTGTTCCATGATAGACGCCTTATTTTCCCTGTAGTAGTTGCCATGACCACTGAGACATTTGTCTAAGTGAAGGATAAGTTCTTCGATCGCCATCTCCTGGACATAGAGCCATCGTGTCACCGCTGTCATGGACATAGAGCCATCGTGTCACCGCTGTCATGGACATAGAGCCATCGTGTCACCGCTGTCATGGACATAGAGCCATCGTGTCACCGCTGTACTGGACATAGAGCCATCGTGTCACCGCTGTCATGGACATAGAGCCACCGTGTCACCGCTGTCATGGACATAGAGCCACCGTGTCACCGCTGTCATGGACATAGAGCCACCGTGTCACCGCTGTCATGGACATAGAGCCACCGTGTCACCGCTGTCATGGACATAGAGCCACCGTGTCACCGCTGTCCTGGATATAGAGCCACGGTGTCACCGCTGTCCTGGACATAGAGCCACCGTGTCACCGCTGTCCTGGACATAGAGCCACCGTGTCACCGCTGTCATGGACATAGAGCCATTGTGTCACCGCTGTCATGGACATAGAGCCACCGTGTCACCGCTGTCCTAGACATAGAGCCACCGTGTCACCGCTGTCATGGATATAGAGCCACCGTGTCACCGCTGTCATGGACATAGAGCCACCATGTCACCGCTGTCCTGGACATAGAGCCACCGTGTCACCGCTGTCATGGACATAGAGCCATCGTGTCACCGCTGTCATGGACAACCACCGTGTCACCGCTGTCCTGGAAATAGAGCCATCGTGTCACCGTTGTCTCGATATCCTCGTCGCTCTGAAATCTGTGACCATGAAGATGTTTCTTGAGAGCTGGGAAGAGGTGCAAATATCTTGGCGCCAGATCAGGACTACACGATGGATGGTCTAAATTCTCACACAGAAAATGTTGCAAGAGTCCCTCAGTCAAAGCAGGCTTGTGTGGGTGACCATTATCATAGAGGAGCAACACACATTTTGTGACAGCCCATGACGACAGCGTATGATGACAGCTCGCAAACAGTGCAGTGTTTCATCATACACACAACTGCATTTATAGTTGTTCCCCTTTCTAATAAATCGACCAACGACACACTTTATCTGATTCTGAAACACAGCAGCCATCACTTTGCCCACAGACGGCACGACCTTGAATTTCCTGGTTGGTGCTTCCGGGTTGCTTCCATTCCTTGCTTGCAAGTTTCGACTCTTCTGTGCTTTGGCGAAATCTCATCACCAGTGGCAACGCGTTCCAGAATGTCTTGGCCATTAATAGCACATTGCTGCAAGAATGACAGGACAAACGCCATTCTCTTTGCCTTGTTATTCCTCAGAAGAAGCTCGGAGGACCCATCCTGCATACACATTATGAAATCCAAACTGCACGATCATTCTGGTCACTGTTCCACATGACAAATTCAAGTCATGCATTGGTCAGTTCATAGTCATTCCTCTATTTTTCTGTATCGCATGTTTTGTTTGTGCCGTACCTGCTGTCGGTTCTGCCACTCCGCGCTACATCACTTTGCTCAGTTCGAAATTTTGCACACCATTGTGGCACACGCTATCAACTCATCACACTGTCTCCATAGGCATCTATCAGTTGGTGATGAATTTCTCCATCTGATACCTGTTTCACTTTCAGGATTCGTATCACAGCACGAACTTTCTATTTTGGACCACTTCTCCAGTCACCCTTCAATCTTCAGTTGATGGATGCCGCCTTAATGGTGCTGCACAATCCTGCCATCTGGCACGGGGTTACCAACTGACAAATATGGAAAGCTTCACAACCATGCTCATTAGTCCGACATACATTTTATGGACGTTAGTGCCATGTAAACTTATTCGTGGATCAGCCCTCGTACATAGATTGTCTAATGCATGGTATACAATATAATGCTTTGTCTAATTTATGATATACATGTGCTATTTGTCTAATGCATAATATGCAATATAATACTTTGTTTAATTCATGATACACATGTGCTATTTGTCTAATGCACGATACACATGTGGTATTTGTCTAATGCATGATACACAATACGCAAGTTGTCTAAAACAATCTGTGAGAGAAACTTGTTTTACAGTAACATGCCCCTGGTAGCTTCAGTCTGGCTGGTACAGTGCTATAAAACACGAGAAGGGAAATTATCTTTGCCGCTGCTGCAAACATAACAGTAGTTTCATTACAGGTCAGCGGTAGCCTCAACCCATGTCAACAGTAGCCCAATCCCATGTCAATAGTACCCCAATCCCATGTCAATAGTAGCCCAATCCCATGTCAACAATAGCCCCATCACATGTCAACAGTAGCCCCATCACATTTCAACAGTAGCCCAATCCTATGTCAACAGTAGCCCAATCCCATGTCAACAGCAGCCCAATCCTATGTCAACAGTAGCTCCATCCCATGTCAACAGTAGCCCAATCCTATGTCAACAGTAGCCCCATCACATATCAACAGTAGCCCAATCCTATGTCGACAGTAACCCAATCCCATGTCAACAGTAGCCCCATCCTATGTCAACAGTAGCTCCATACCATGTCAACAGTAGCCCAATCCTATGTCAACAGTAGCCCCATCTCATGCCAACAGTAGCCCCATCCCATTTCAACAGTAGCCCCATCCCATGCCAACAGTAGCCCCATCCCATTTCAACAGTAGCCCCATCACATGTCAACAATAGCCCCATCCCATGTCAACAGTAGCCCCATCACATGTCAACAATAGCCCCATCATATGCCAACCATAGCCCCATAACATAGCAGTAGCCCCATCACATGTCAGCGGTAGCCCCATCACATGTCAGCAGTAGCCACATCACATGTCAACAGTAGCCCCATCACATGTCAACAATAGCCCCATCACATAGCAGTAGCCCCATCACATGTCAGCGGTAGCCCCATCACATGTCAACAATAGCCCCATCACATGTCAGCAGTAGCTTCATCTGATATCAACAGTAGCCTCATCACATGTCAACAGTAGCCTCATCACGTGTCTGTGGTAGCCTTATCGCAAATCAAAGGCACATTCATTTTGACTAAGCCTGAAACTTTAAAATTTGATATCAGTCATGTGGTGTAATATCTTCAAGCTGCTATTAAAAATCAGTCAATGGCTGTAATATCTTCAAGCTGTTTTAAAGTATCAGTCATGTGGTGTAATATCTTCAAGCTGTTTTTAAAAATCAGTCATGTGGTGTAATATCTTCAAGCTGTTTTAAAACATCAGTCATGTGGTGTAATATCTTCAAGCTGTTTTTAAAAATCAGTCAAAAGCTGTAATATCTTCAAGCTGTTTTAAAACAGCTCACTGGGTAAAGCTAGTGGGGGGCATCCCCAACCCAGCGCGTCACAGGTGGCGGATGGTGAAAGTCAAATCCTCCAGATATGGAGGATCCCTGTGAATAAGGAGTTATCCAAATAAGCAGGCGCAGACCAACCGGCGGTAGTCTCAGAGAGCGAGGTGGGTTAGTAGGTGGCTCTACTACTCCTATAAAGTGCCTCAGGTGCTCAGTGAAGGGAATACCAGGCAGGTAAGTGGCGCCTTAAAGTCTCTCACTCCCACTGCCTTGCGGGTAGGACAGGGAGTCCAAAGACTAGTGGAGAGTCCGTACACAAACTGGCAGAAGGCAACAGGAAACCACTGTTGTAGCTCCCAAGAACAATTATGCTTATCCAGAGTAATAGATTTGTCATGAACGACGTTAATGGATGTTCCTCTGGAACAGCCTCGTCCGGTAGGGCAGCTCATGAGCCACAGGTGAGGCCAGATCGTCATCAAGCTACTGGTGGCAAAACTAACAGGTTCAAAATAGCAACATGGAATGTTAGAACTTTATTCCAGGCTGGAAAATTAGAAAATATAAAGAGGGAAATGGAAAGGATGAAGATCAACATATTAGGAATGAGTGAAGTTAGATGGACAGGTGCAGGGAAGATAAAATCAGATAAATATACAATAATATATTCAGGAAGTGAGAAATTTGAACGAGGACTAGGAATAATATTTGATGAATAAACAGCAAGGACAATTGTAGGATATTTCAACATCTCGGACTGAGTCCTGCTAGTCCAACTGAAAGGATGACCAATAAACATAAATACTATACAAGTGTACCCTCCAACATCTGAAAGTTCTGAAGAAGATGTACAGTTATTTTATAATGACATAGAGACAGCACTAAAACACACAGTCACATAAAGTTACCATAGTCATGGGAGATTTTAATGCCAAAGTTGGTAAAGGAAGAACTTCAGACATCACTGGGGGAGAGGAATGACATAGGTTGTAAATTAATTGAATGGGCAAGAATACATAGCATGGTTATAGGAAACACCTGGTTTAAACAATATTCTCGAAGACTGGCAATGTGGTACAGCCCAGACAAAAAGACTTTTAACCAGATAGATTACATATTAATCAACAAACGATTCCATAATGCATTACTGACAAAACAAAAACCATGCCAGAAGCCGACTGCAATAGTGACCATGGCCCACTCTGTGGAAAAATTAAAATAAAGCTAAAGAAAGCAGGCAGAAAAGTGAGAAACATCAAACTGAGTACAGAACTCCTTAAAAATAACCAAGAACTGTAAGAACAATATAAAGTTATTATAACAAATAGATACAATGCAATAGCAAAGATAAATACTATAGAAGAACAATGGGCAATGTTAATAGATTCTATCCACCAAACTGTTAAGGAGATAATACCACAAAAAAAAAAGAAGCCTCTAAAAATAAATGGATGATAGACAACATCTTAGGACTGATGGACAAGAGGAGGAGGAGTAAAAATAACCAAGAAAAATATACCAAGATAAATAAAGAAATAAGGTGCAAATGCAGAGAAGCAAAAGAAGTGTGGTTAAATGAACAGTGCAGACAGATAGAGGACTCTCATACTAAAGACAGCAAAAACATGCACAAACAAATTAGTGAACTCACAGGCAGGAAAACAAAATATACCATAGCATGCCTGAAATCAAAAGAAGGTAAAATGTTAATGGGAAAAGAAGACATTGTGGACAAATGGACAGAATACATCGGTGAGCTATATGGAGGAGGGAGACCAGAATTAACACCAGATAATGAAAACTGTGATGGACCAACAATACTTGAAGATGAAATCATAGATGCCATCAAACACATGAAGAAAGGAAAAGCTGCTGGTCCTGATAATATAACAATAGAAGAAACAGAGGCAATAGAGGAGACAGGAATAAAAATAATAACCAAGTTACTGAATGATATTTACAACAGTGGTTATATTCCCAGTGACCTGATTAAATTCACGTTTATGGCACTACCAAAGAAACCAGGTGCAAAGGAATATAGTGACCGCTGGACTATCAGCCTCTCAAGTCACATAACGAATCTACTTCTGAGAATCATTATGAGAAGAACAAGGAAAAAGATAAAAATGGAAATAGCAGATGAACAATTTGGATTTGATGAAGGAAAGGAAACACACAATACCATTTATGCTTTACCAACACTAACAGAAAGAGCTTTAGAAGTACAGAAAGATCTCTACTTATGCTTCATTGATTACACCAAGGCATTCTACAAGGTGAAACATAATGAAATTATTAAAATGTTTGAAGACATCAATATAGATTGCAAAGACCTGAGGATTGTGAAACATCTATACTGGCAGCAAGAAGTAGCAATTCAAGTTGAAAATAGAACTGGAAAATATCAATCTATAAAACAAGAGGTGCGACAAGGATGTGTACTATCTCCAGACCTTTTTTATCTGTATAGCGAGAATATTCTAAGAACAATCATCACAGAACCAGGCATAAAAATTGGAGGATACAATATTAACAACCTTCGGCATACTGACAACACAGTACTGATAGGTGAGAACCAACAAGACCTGCAAAATCTCTTGGATAAAGTGGCCAAAGGAAGTGAACAGAAAGGCCTTACTTTGAACATCAAAAAGACAGAAAGTAAAAGTAAAGATAGCCCCATAGCAAATGCCGTAGGGGGTGAAGCGTTAGAGGCCTCATTATGCTGGGTCATCAGCGTATGAGGTAGGGTGACCAGTTCCTTTCCTCGCTGCCTTTACTTCCCAGGTTTTCTCTGGTACCCATTTTACGAGGCTGGGTCGACCTCGGGGCCGTATTGGTCGGAAAAAAAATCCCGCTCAGCTGGGGATTCGAACCCTCGACCATTTGGTTGCTAGACGAGTGCTCTAACCACTACGCTAGCCGGCCCCCAAAAAAAAGACAGAGACTATGGTTATATCTAAGAAACAGAATCCACCAACATGCAGTACAAAATTAAACAGAACTATTCTAAAGCAGGTGCAGAAATTCAAATACCTTGGAGCAGTAATAACTTCTGATGGGAAATAATGGTGAAGTCAGAGATGCTGGACCAGTGCAGTCTAGATAGGCAACCACCTCTCACCCTGCGCTGATACACAGGTATCTCAAAACACGTCGAGGTTTTCCGGTGAGAAAGTCTAGATTAAACTGGTGCAACGAAATCCGTGGTGTCACGCAATCCCACTTCTGAGACCCACCAAGAATACAGGCTCAAGCCCTGTGATACTCTGAACTTTTTGTGGTCCTCTCAGGGATCTTGTGTGGTTCTTTCAGGGACCACATAGTGGACCATGGGACCTATCGAGGACCAGAGGCGTAAATTCAGTAGGATCACAGGGCAGTCTTTGTCGTAGAAGCGAATGAAGAAGAAGAAGAAGATGGGAAATGCAGAACAGAAATTAGGAACAGAATAGGCCAAGCAAAGACTGCATTTCAGAGAATAAGAAACATATTATCCAACACATCCTTATCAATGAATATTAGAAAACAAGTCCTAAAATGCTAAATTGAACCTATCTTGTTATATGGAAGTGAATCATGGACAACAGGCAAGTCTGCACAAAAATCATTGGAAGCAGCAGAAATGTGGTTTATTAGAAGAATGTTGCAAATCCCTTGGACAGCAAAAATAACTAATGAAGAATGTATGAGAAGAGCTGGAGAGACAAAAAATCTTGTCAAAAAGATAAGAGAGAGACAATGTACTTTCATAGGACATGCAATGAGAAGAGGGGGCATTGAAAATCTTATAACAACAGGAAAAATAGAAGGAAGAAAACCAAGAGGAAGACCAAGAGAAATGATACTGCACAGTCTGATGGGATGGTGTGAGAGGAGATCACTAACTGAACTGATGGCCTGCATGAAGGATTGTGTGCTCTGGAGAAGCATAATAGCCAATGCCAGTAGGTACGGCACCTGATGATGATGATGCTGTTTTAAAACATCAGTCATTGGCCGTAATATCTTCAAGCTGTTTTAAAATAATGAAAATGTTCTGTTTCTTGCAGGTCCCTGCCTTCAAGAAAAACATAGTCTTCATCAGCATAACATCTCGTGCGAACGAAGAAGAAGAAGAAGCATAACATCTGACTTATTGAAGTGGATTTTAGTATATAGCCTTCTTATTTTTAGTATCATCTTCAACACTTCTCAACATGTGTTCTGTATAAATGTCAAAGAGGCACAGAGATAAGATTCATCTCTGTCTTACATTCTCCTGTATCTCATACAATCCCAATATTTTGCTTTCTGTTCTGGTGGCTGTATGCAGGAGAGTGGAACAACAACACAGCTCCTTCAGATCATCAGAGGAAATCACCTCCCCCCTCTCTCAGACAAGTGTTTCAGTCCTATATTACTGCTGACACTCTAAGTTGGGGTGGGCCACTTCTGGGCCATGACTCCCAGAGGTTTTGTGAGTTGTTGCTTTTTTTTTTTCTCATCCCAGAATTGAGGCCTCAGTCTTCCTATTGGCACTGCACTATAAAGTGCATGTTAGCAATTTAGCTAAGGAACACTGGTATTGGTTTTGACATATGAAATTATTTAAGTTATCAATGCTTGTTTTGCATACTCTACAGCCAGCAAGTTTGTTCTTGGTGCACTGATTGTATGAGTTGGACAAGATGAGATAGAAATCTTATTTCTGTCACAGTTTTCCCTAGTTTCTGGTGTTTTACACAGTCAAATGCCTTGTAGTCTGTGAAATGGGTGTCCTTTGCATTTCTCTTTTATTTGTCTCATGTGAAATATAATCTTCGATTCCTCTGCCTTTTGTAAATCCTGCCTGTACTGCATGTATTTCTTTTTTCGAGTTAGTGCTCATGTGGCTTTATAATTATTCTTAGAAATAAATGTGATATGAGTGTGAACATTATTTGTGGTGTCTCTCAAATATACAGGAATGTGAACATTATATGCAGTGTTTCTCATGCCCTCACATATAGGAATGTAAAGCAATATTGACATGATCAAGACTTGAACATAATTTGTATGTGTTGTTTGATGTGGGCTAATATTTGCTTTTCTCTCTCAGGTAACCCACCGCTTCACAGTGAACCTTCCAAGGGGTCAAAAAATTGTAGTTAGAGTCAGCCCCGCTATGACTCTTGCAGATCTTGTGATGTCCGTGTGCAGAGACAAGGGCTTAGATCTTGACCTCCACCGATATGTCCTTCAAATTCCTGGGAAACCTGGAATGCCAGTTGACCTCAATTCAACTGTCCAAGAGGCAGGGGTGTATGAGATGAACCTTGTAACTGATGGTAGGTTGTTTGTTTATATCTTTTCAGGATTCTATTAGGCATGCAGTCATACAACTTAACTTTTCTTTCACATGATTTTACTGTGATTATTAATTCTTGTACAGCATTTTCAAACACAATCACACATCATCACACATGACTGTATTTATGAATGCTAAAGTAAAGAGGTCACAACAAAATAGTTTCTCACACACTCGTAAAGTCACTGTTTCACACTTCTGAAGTCACTGTTTCACACATGTGTATAAAATTTAGTTCCTGATACAGTAATGGGGTACACAGAACTGTTCTGTACATGTAGTTTTGAGTGTACATGTAGAGTTGGGTACACAGAATTGTTCTGTACATGTAGTTTTGAGTGTACACATAGAGTGTGGTACACATAACTGTTCTGTACATGTAGTTTTGAGTGTACACATAGAGTGTGGTACACAGAACTGTTCTGTACATGTAGTTTTGAGTGTACATGTAGATAAACAGATGCTCAAGTAAAAAAAAACAGTTCAGTATGGGTGAAAATATTTTTAAAATCCAATCACTTATGCATACTAGACATTTTAAAATCCAATCACTTATGCATACTAGACATTTTAAAATCCAATCACTTATGCATACTAGACATTTTAAAATCCAATCACTTATGCATACTAGACATTAAAATGTTAATTAATAAAATGTATCAGAAGCGAAATATATTGAATGTTATAATGTTAATTGATGAAACATACTGGATACTAGAAAATTAATTTTTGAAATATATATAATATTGAAATGTTAATAAATGAAACCTTGAATGCTAGAATGAAACATTTTGGATGTTATAATGTTAATTAATGAAACATGCTGGATATTAGAAAATTAATTAATAAGACATATTGGATGGAAGTATATGGAAAAACAGTAGTACAATAACAGCTTACAGAGTTTTGTTTATAGTTCTTAACATTTCAAGCATCTCTTATTCTCTCTAGTCTTTTTTTGTTCAGCTGTTCAAACCAGAAGCCACACTATATCCATGCCTGACTTGTCAAGAACATTTCCTGTTGGTGATCAGTCAGTTTCCTACAGCAAGGATCAAAAGAAGAAAAAAGGACTTTTATCTTTCTTGGGTAAAAAAGATAGAAGAAATAAGCAAGTGAGTTTATACTTTTCATCTACTTTCATCTGTTTTGTGCATGTCAGATGCCACATGAGCAAACATTTCTTTTTGTTTTCTTGTTTTTAGTTGTAGAAAAATAACATCAAATTAATTTCTGATTTTTTTTTTTTTTTTTGTAGAAGAGAAAATAATTATTATTGGAAACATAGAAATCATGAAATATGAAGATTTTCAGAAAAGCATGATCATTATCAGTGAGCACAACACATGATGGTAATAGCATAATGGAAGTAGAAGGAAGGATGGCTGCAATGGTGACTGACTATACTAGAGAGAAGGTGACTATATTATGACTATATAATAGAGAAAATGTGACTATGTTAGAGAGATGGTGACTGTATTAAAGAGAAAAATGGCTATTCTATAATGATGGTGACTGACTATACTAAGAGAAGGTGATGACTAAACTAGAGAAGGTGACTATTTAGAGTGATAGTCACTTATTGTGGAAGAGAGAAAATGACTGCACTAGAGAGAAGGTAACTATATTAGAGAGACTGTGACTGTAATAGAAAATGTGACTATTTTATAGTGAGAGTAACTATACTAGAGATGGTAATTATACAAAGAAAAGTGACTATATTGAGAAATGGTGGGTATGGTCTAGAGGATATAACTACACTAGAGATAAGGTGACTAGGCTAGAGTGGTGGTGACTATACTGCAGAAAAAGTGACTGTACTAGAAAGAAGAAAATTATGCTAGAGAGAAGGTGACTATACCAGAGAGAAGGTGACTATATTAGAAAGAATGATGATGTGGTGATATAGTTTAGTGAAACAGAGCTGAGCAAGACCATATCTTTCCTCATGGAGATGCTTGTAATAGGTTAAAATAATAGTGCTTAACTGATGGTGGCAGAGCCACTGAAGAGGCCATTTTCTGGATCCAATCTGGGTCTTCAATCAGGCTGTTATAATCCACTCCCTGCCCAACGTGATGTCTGCGCTTTACATTGTGAATAACACAAACACATGACATGATGTCTGTGCTTTATGTTGTTGGCTACTCAAAACAGCAGTTCATAGTTCCAGTGATATGAAAACAACAGATAATGAGAGTCAGTTAAACTTGCATATCATTAATTTATTTTCATATAATTAGCCTGTTTTTAGGTATTTAGAATATTAGTTATCTAGAATATTACCAGAGTGATATTTTACCTAGAATATTAAGAGAGTGATATTTTACCTAGAATATTAAGAGAGTGATATGTCATGGCATTCAGGTATTTGGCCAAAAGAATGGAAAAGAATTGTATTCATACCACTGCCAAAAAAAGGGTAACCTGAAATTATGCACAGACTACAGCCATGCCAGTAAAATTCTGTTAAAAATCATAATGGGGAGACTGTAAGAAAATAGAAGAAGTCAATATGGTCCAATCTGGTTTCAGGCAAGGAAGAGGATCAAGAGATCATATGAGGGGAAGTCACTAAGTAACTTGCAATGCCTGTTACAAAAAAACTAAATGTGACAGTAATTTGAAAATGTAATTTTTGAACCTACATTATTCCCCTATTTCTCAGCGTAATTGCCACCAACACTGACACATTTGTCCCATTGTGTAATCAGTGATGCAGTACCCATGGCATAAAAATCTTGAGTTCAATTTCTGAACCATTTTTTTTGCTTCTATTTCCACCTCTTTGTCACTCGAGAATCTTCTCTCGCCAATGTGGTTTTTCAATGGACCAAATAGGTGAAAATCACTTGGAGCTAAGTCAGGACTATAGGGTGGATGTTCTCTTGGGTTAACCGAGCCGTATGTTGTCTGGCATTGTCATGATGGAGAAGCACACCTCTAGTCAGCGGATCAGGATGTTTTCTTTGAATTGCATCCCGTAGCATCGACAGAACTTCACAATACAATACAGAATTCACACTGTCACCATACTTCTGGACAACACTCCTTGATAATCCCAAAACACTGTCACCATAACTTTCATTTCCTTATGAATGTCCTCAACTGAATGTCCTTTAGCCCACAAAAATTGCACTACACTTCTCTGTTCTTCTTTGGTACACACTAACAGTTGAGTACCCATTTTGTTATTGCTTTGCACATGCACACGTAACTTCCAGTTCCTCCTACATACAACTGTTATAAAGTTGGATGATGATACTATCTAAGGATATACTTAAATACTACCTGATAACTGCCACTGATAAAATATTTCAATTTGCGAGTTACTTAGTGACTTCCCCTCGTATATTCAATATAAGATTAATAATAGAGAAATGCAGAGAGTTTAATGTGAATCTATATTTAGCTTTTATAGACTACTCAAAGGCATTTGATTGTGTACAACACCAGAAACTTTGGAAAATAATGGAAAAAAATGGGATTTTCAATACATTTGATACAATTAACATCACTGCTGTATCTAGACCAACAGACAGCAGTAAGAATAAATGGTGAAACAACAACTTGGTTTGACATAAAACAAGGGGTCTGTCAGGGGTGCATATTGTTGCCTTACTTATTTAACTTGTATACTGAAAATATAATGAAGAATGTTAGAGAAGGTGTAGACAAAGAATATTATGATGCCATAACAATTGGAGGTTATGAAATACCAGAGATTAGATATGCTGATGACACAGTATTACTGTCCACAACACAAAAAAGAATGGAAAAACTAATTATGTCAGTCCATAAGAACAGCAAAGAGCAAAACTTCTATCTTAATGCAAAGAAAACTAAATTGATAACAACTAAGAAAACAAACAAGGCAGCTGATATATGTATCAATGAGGAAAAATTGGAAGAAGTTGAGAATTTTGAATATCTTGGATCACTACTAAATAATAATGGAGATACATTGAGGGAAATTAAAAGGAGGACATCTATTGCTCTTCAGAAAGTAAAACAACTAAAGAATCTGTGGAGGGGAACAGATAGAACTACAAAAATAAGGTTTTTAAGGGCATGCATCTTTCCCATCGCAACATATGCCTGTAAGACCTGGACACTTAACAAAACAGCTTCTTCTTCTTCTTCTTCGTTCGCATTGTCTGTCTATATCTGCAATCCTGTCTCTTGGATAAATTTCACTGTTTTTTGTAATTCATGTATGGAACCGTAGAGCTTATCTTCTTTAGTGGTTTCACTGGGCCAGTAATTATTTCTCAGTGACTCGTAGTTGATGCAGTTCTGGAGGATATGTTCCACAGTTTGGGGCACCTGGGCACATGTACACAGATTAGTAGTACCAACCTTAAACTTTGTATACATATGACTTCGGAGTCGGCTGTGTCCTGTTCGGAGACGGAAGATGGTGACTTGTTCCTTTCTGTTTAGCATGTGATAGTCATCATGTGGTGGTGTTTGTGGCTTCCTGTAGGTTTTTATCATGCTTTTCTTCTGATTATAAGTGATTGGTATGTCTGGCTGCTCCATTTCAGTGCCCCTTTTGGCCAGTTGGTCAGCTTTCTCATTGCCTGGTATCCCACAGTGGGAGGGAATCCATTGCAAAGTGACTCCATGTTGTAAGCCAATTTTTGACAAGGCATCCTTAAGGTCTGGTAGTTTGTTGCACTGAAGAGCCTCCAGTACTGATCTTGCATCTGTGAGAATTACTACAGGACATGTATCAATTCTGGAGTCTGATAGTTTTTCAACTGCAGCAATAATTGCCCTAACTTCTGCATCAAAGTTGTTGCAGTATTTACCAGTGGGTATGGAAATCTTGTCAATGGTGTTGTTTGGATATTCAATATATGCTCCTGCCCCTCCATTCTTTATGGCATTATGTGCAGATCCATCTGTATACACACGTATCCAGGTGTCACATGGATATTTGTCATCTAGAACACTAAGTGTGGCTGTTGATCTTACAAGACTGCTCTGCATCTCACCATTCTGCACACCTTTCACTTCAGTCTGAATAGTTATTTGTGTATAATCTGCTTCTTTCCATGGTGTATGCTCTGGTACAGATGATAATGGAGCGACTACAGTTGGAAGGTCAGGTATCAGCTTACGCATACGCTTGGCCTGATGAATGAAGCTGCTTCTTTTAAGCCGTCCTAATGCCAAGTTATTGAATCTCTCCTTCAGTGGATGGCTTACAGAGCTAAGGAATTTTTCTCCCATGGTCATGACCTTTGTGTCTCTACATTCCTTTAGCGCTTGAACACCAACTATTTTCTGCATTTCTACTATTGGTGTGGACCTCATGGCACCTGTGATAATCCGTAGTGACTGATTTTGAACCTTGTCTAGATTATGCAGCGTAGTGTTTGATGCTGTGCACCAAGATGTTGAGCCATATTCTAAATGTGGTAGAATACTTTGCTGATATACATTCTTGAGGATTCTTTCACTAGCTCCCCATGTGGTTCCACTCAATTTTCTTAATATGGCTAGTTTTCTTCTGGCTTTTGCTTCTGCACTGTTGATGTGTTGCTTCCACGTCAGTTTTGAGTCAAGAGTCACTCCTAAGTAAGTGGGTTGGTTGTCCATCCTTAAGGATATTTCATTTACAAAGATCTTACCTGCTTTCTGTTTAGATGAGAGGGTGAACAGAGTGGTACTTGATTTCTCTGTGTTGATACTTACACACCATTTGTTTGTCCATGATGTCAAGATGTCTGCTGCTCTTTGGAGTCTCTGTGTAGCAACTGTCGCATATTCATCTGTACACCACATGACCAGATCATCTGCATACAGTGCCGCTTTGATTCCATAGGGAAGTTCCTTGACCAGGTCATTAATGAATACAAGGAATAGTGTAGGTGAAAGGACTCCTCCTTGTGGTACACCATGTCGCAGAAGTACTTTCTGGCTGTTGTGTCCATCCATTACTACTCTAGCTCTTCTATTGTGTAAATAGGACTTTATCCAGTTGTACAGTCTTCCATTCACATTGCAGTTTCTTAGTTTCTACAGCAGACCTTTTTTCCATACTTTATCAAAGGCTTTCTTCAGGTCTATCCACGCTGCTAGTACAAGGTTTTTGTCTTGGAATGCATCCTCAATCTCTTGAGAGAGATAGGTCACTTGATCTTCCATACTGTAGTACTGCCTAAATCCTGCTTGTTGTGGAACGAGAAGGTTTTCACTTTCTAGGTACCATTTTAGCCTCAGGTCAGTGATGCGTTCCATCGTTTTGCATAGGCAGCTAGTGAGACTGATTGGCCTGTAGCTGGAGGCAGTATCACTGTTTTTCCCTGGTTTTAGCAGTGGTACCATGCTTGCTTCCTTCCAGATTTGAGGTAACTTACCTGTGCTCCAGCACATATTGAAAATATCCAACAGCTTTCCCATTGCTGCCATTCCCAGGTTCTTGATCATTTCATTGGACACTCCATCTGGTCCTGGTGATTTCCTTGGTTTCAGTTTACTAACTGCTAGGTCTAACTCACTGCGTGTGATTGGTGCATCCATGACCTCCACTTTTCTGACTTGTTCCTCCTCTTTCTGTGGCTCAATGCGCACTGTACGCTCCTTCTCTGGATGGATATCAATGTCGCAGTCCTGTGCAAAAATGCGAGCAAAGTGATCTGCTACCTGCTTACCTGTAAGAGTTTTCCCATCCTCTATTAGTGTAACCTTTGTACTTCTTCCAGTACTCTCATCATTTAACTGTTTGATTAGTTTCCACAGTTTCCTTCCATCCTTTTCAAAGTTTAGGGACTCTGTTTTCTCTCTCCAACTTTCCCGTCTGGCTTGCAGCTTTGCTCTCTGAAATTTGGCCTTAGAATGTTGGTAATTAAACAAAACAGCTGAGAAACACATAAATGCCTTTGAATGTAAATGCTACAGAAGAGTTCCTCAGATATCATGGACACAAAAAAGAACAAATATATCCATACTACAATAATGAAGAAGGCTGGGTAGTAAAGAGGATTAAAGAGAGAAAACTTAAATATTTTGGACACATTAAACGTCATGATAATCTAGAGAAAACCATCTTGTAAGGGTACATAATGGAAAAAAGAAAGAGAGGATGACCAAGGCGAAGATGGCTGCAAGACATCATTGATGATCTGCAAATGGATGCTAGCAGGTCATCTTGCTCATAACCGAGAGGCCTATAGGAGTGCTGTTAGAGAGGCAAAGTTCCGCAAGGGAGTTGCAAAAGACTGACTGAATGAATGAATGATATGTTATGTAGAATCATACCAGAGTGATATTTTATCTAAAATAGTAAGAGAGTGATATATTAGAGTCATACCAGAGCTCTATATAATATCTAAAGTTCTTCTTGTGTGACACTTCTTAATTTTTTAAAACAGGATGGACAGACTGGGCAGGAGAACAACTCAACTTCTAATTTGATTGCATCACAAGACCATAGACCAACCACAAATCCAAGCACAGAGAGGAATGTTTCTGTTCATAATCAACAGACAGTGAGACCTAAGTCTATGTTTGTGTCTTCAGACACAAAAATAGATCATAACTCTTTTGGACACAGTCCACAGCCTGTAGCAGCACCAGCTCGTAAGAAGCGCCGTGCTCCAGCTCCACCTGCACCGTCAATGCCACCTGCACTGTCAGAGTCACCTGCACTGTCAGTGCCACTTGCACTGTCAGAGTCACCAAGTTCACTCAAGCAGGCACGTCCTTTTTCAGAAATGAATGTTCCTTTTGAGCAAGGCAGCAAAGATAATGCTTCAGCAGGACAAACTGTGCATAATACTGCAGTAACAACAAACCGAGAGATTGTTATTGCTTCCTTACAGCCGGTGTCTCGGGTAGAGATGCTGAGCCACCTTCACTCACGCAACAGCTCAGACTCTAGTGGCTACCATGAGCTCACTCTGAGTGGTTGTGAATCACCAGATGCTGCTCATGCTGGCATCAGCAAACACAAGACGAGTATTGACACCACTTCGATAGAGAGCTCAGACAATGTAACTGGAGACAGTGGAGTTCTTGGGTCTCCTACTCGAGTCTCACCCATTGAGGAACTGCAAGAAAAAGCAGAAACTAATGCTGCCATGATAGCAAAATCTTCATATCTGAGTTCAGTGGCTGATAGTAGAGACACTGTGACACTTAAGAAGAAACGGAAAGCACCAGCCCCACCTGGTCCTTCATCTGTTTCCACACCTGCATCAACATCAGTTTCAACACCTGCATCAGCATCAGTTTCAACAGCTGCATCAACATCAGTTTCAACACCTGGATCAGCATCAGTTTCATCACTTGCATCAACATCAGTTTCAACACCTGCATCAACATCTGTTTCAACACCTGCACTTCAGGCTGTTACCACAAGAACGATAACTCTTACAGAACCTGTGGTAGCTAGTTGTGCCACAGTGGCAGTGCCAGCTATGAAAGACCCCGTTCCCAGTGTTCAGGTTTCCTCAGGTATGTTTATATATGTTTTAAATATCACCATAAATCTGTATGTTGCTGCATAACAGTACCAACATACATGCATGGTTAACTGCTACAAAATCTGAATGCTCAAGTGTAAATGACATTCTGTATTATTTCACATATAGAAGTAAATTTCAAATTGAAAAGAAAAATGTGCAACCTGTTGAATTTTGCACTATAGCAATTATTGAAGTGAGTCAGTTTTTGGCAGATGTAGCAAGAAAGAGGACAGCATCTTAGTTACAGAAATCTTCTTCATTAATAGGTGTGACACAGGTAACTGGGCCGTCTTTGGAAGCGTCCACTTCTAGTCATGAGATACCAGCAGGGATCTCAGATATATCACCTGAACAGTTGGAGCTACCTGAATCTGATACAGGTATGTGAATTCTTTTTCATAATTATAAACTTAGAATCTTGAATCAGAACTGGTCAATCCCTATTCTACCTCTTCCAAAAGCACATTAGCAGCCTCAACAACAGCTGCAAAGAATACATTATGAAAATAAATATAGAGAAAATTGATAAAAAGAACCCAAGAGAATGTAACCTTTAAATAAATAATACCAAACTCAAGCAGGTTACTGAATTCAAATATCTAGGAAGCATGTTTACACAGGATGGAAAAAAAAGACAGAGAATGTGAATGTAGAGTTCATAAAGCAAACAATATTACCTATGCACTTGCACCAATCCTAAAACATCTAAATGGGCGCCAAAAAAAAAAAACCCCAGTACTTTCAAACAACATTCACCCCATTCCTGTGCTATCAGTGCCAAACATGGAAAAATAACAGAATGTGAGTTGAAATGTTTAAAAAAAATGGTAAACAGAACAAAAAAGCTTCAAATGTTAAATGAAATAATCCAGCAAATGGTGGGAAGAACACCTGTCAAGGATTACATTGGAAATCAGAGAGTTAAGTAGTTCAAGCATTTAATACATATGAATCCAGAACAACTAGCGGCATGAGCAATCAGCTTGAAAATATCTGGATATAGGACATGAGAATGATGAAGGAAATGTGGATAGATGAGATGAAAGACACACTGAGGAAAGACACGCTGAGGAAAGACACACTGAGGAAACATAACACGACAGCTAGCCAGGCCTCTCACCTAGCTCTGGACCACAGTCTGAAACTCCCCGTGACACTAATGACATAAGCAGACTGATAAGAAGAAGAAGAAGTTAAATATGCAACTGTATATTACAGTACTATACATCTGTATAATAAAACATTGTTATATCAAAGGTGGACTGTGCTGTGTTATTTAATTGACTGTGTATGCTGTTGGGTAAGGAACGTGGTCATGTCTTGTCTCCTTTCTTATGTTGAGGGAACAGACATCTTTATAGGGCTCAGTAGTTTACTTTATATAATATCTTAGTGTCTGTTACCTACAAATCTTAGTGTCTGTTACCTACAAATCTTAGTGTCTGTTACCTACAAATCTTAGTGTCTGTTACCTACAAATCTTAGTGTCTGTTACCTACAAATCTTAGTGTCTGTTACCTACAAATCTTAGTGTTTGTTACCTACAAATCTTAGTGTTTGTTACCTACAAATCTTAGTGTCTGTTACCTACAAATCTTAGTGTCTGTTACCTACAAATCTTAGTGTCTGTTACCTACACATCTTAGTGTCTGTTACCTACAAATCTTAGTGTCTGTTACCTACAAATCTTAGTGTCTGTTACCTACAAATCTTAGTGTCTGTACCTACAAATCTTAGTGTCTGTTACCTACAAATCTTAGTGTGAATATTTTGTGGTGTACTCACTGGCAGTAGCCATGTAATGTGGCCAAACCATTTGACTTGCTGTTTCTGGATATAGTGTAATACTGGTGTTATTCCAACCTTTGCTTTGATGATGTAATTTCTAGTCTTGTTGTCACATTTAGTATTCTCCTTAAACTTTTCTTAAACATCTTAAACAATAAAGTCTGTTTGTTTGTTCATTCTCAGTCATGAATGAATGAATGATATTTATTTTTAAAGGATAAAAAATTGGACACACAGGCCCGTCTTACATTCTGCCCTTCATCACTCCATCTTTCCTTCTTCCCACACACTTGATTTACAAATTACACTAGGAAATAAAAATAAACATATCAAAAGGGTGTAAGATTAAACTATTACATTCAAAGTAAAAGAAAAAAAGTAATTAACCTAATAAAATAGCTCTCACACACGCATACATAAACAAAAATATACATTTTCAGTACAGATCTTCTAGCATGTTTTTTTAATAAACATTAAAATAATTTCTAACAATATCAAACAAGTTACTTTTGAAACTATGTCATTTTAGTACTTGATGGCTGGCAAGTCATGGGTTGAGAGAGTACTGGTTATTCTATGGAGGCATATAGTTCAGTCAGTCAGTCAGTCATTTGCATGTCCATTGTGGACTTTATAAAGCATTCCTGTAGGCTTTAGTTGTAAGCAAGATGCCCTACTGCTGATGCATCCATTTGCAGATTATCAATGATGTTTGCAGCCATCTTCGCTTTGGCCTTCCTCTCTTTCTTTTTCCCATTATGTACCCTTCCAAGATGGTCTTCTCTAAATTGTCATATTATTATTATATTACATAATATAATATTACTATATAATTATATTATTGCATATAGTTACAAGCAAGTAAATAATGAACAAGTTTTGAGTTAAAGGATAAAGTATTACTAATGGATTTTAAATGTTAAGGGAGGATGTTCCAGAGCCGTACTGAAGAGTATGCAAGGCTTTTCTTGTACAGATCAATCCTGGGTTTAGGAAGAAGACAGTTTTTTTAAATGCTGGCTATCCTGGTCACAACTAGGAAGGGTAGCGGCCACGACCACAAAAAGCTGAAGTCGGAGACACTGGACCAGGGCAGACTAGATAGGCAACCACCTCTCACGCGGCGGGGATGTATGCGTATCCTAATCATGCTGAGGTTTTCCGGTGAGAGAGTCCAACACTTGGCTGGATGGGCAACGACTTCTCACCCGGCGGTGATACATGGGTATCTCAAAACATGTCAAGGTTTTCTGGTGAGAAAGTCTAACTCTGGCCTGGATGGGCTACCACCTCTCACCCAGTGGGGATATACTGATATCCAAAACACGTCAAGATCTTCCGGTGAGAAAGTCCAACTCTAGACTAAACTGATGCAACGAAAACCACAGTATCATACAATCCCGCTTCTGAGACCCACCAAGAATACAGGCTCAAGCCCTGAGTTACTCTGAACCTCTTGTGGTCCTTTCGAGGACCGCACGGGACTTAACGAGGACCACAGGAATAAATTCAGTAGGATCACAGGGCACTCTTGGTGGTAGAAGTGAACGAAGAAGAAGAAGTGCTGGCTATGTTTAGTGTTATATGTAAACAGTGACCACAAGTAAGGTGGAGCATTGTGCAACAGAATTCTGTGAACAAACTTAACTTTGTTAAAAATGACTCTATATTTGAGGGGTAGAATTCTGAGTTGTTTTTGCTGATCTACAGTCTGTACTGGGTGTTTGTCACAAATCAGATTTAATGCCCGTTTGTTTAAGTGAGTGGAGCCTTTTTGTGTTTGAGACTGAGCATCCATCCCAGACTGTGGAACAGTAATCTAAGTGTATTTGTATGTGTGATATGTAGTATATCTTTCTTGTGTCTTTGTCGATAAAGTGTTTAATTTTGACTAGTTGGTAAACTTTCTGTGCTATCAAGTTTGTTAGGTTTTGTATGTGAGAATTCCAAGTTAAATGTTGATCAATGATGAGTCCTAGAGTTTTATGTTTATGAACATTTTCTATTGCACAAAGCTGTAATGAAGTTTTTGTTGCATTCTGCAGTTTCTGTCTTGTAGTGATGAGCATGGATTTTGTTTTGTTGGTGTTTATCAACATACTATTTTTATTACTCCATTTAATCAAACTGTTTATATCATTTTGGAGCAGTGTCTGTAGGTTATTGATGTCACACAAAACAGTACAGTCATCAGCGAAAAGATCACGTGAAGAGTGTTTTAAATGTAGTGGTAAATCATTAATATAGATAACAAAGAGAAGAGAACCAAGAATGGAGCCTTGAGGATTACCAGTATCAACCACAGAAAAATCAGATATTTTGTTTCTAAACCATACTACTTGTTTTCTACCTGAGAGAAAAGATGTAATACATTTTGTCAGGTCAGGTTGTAATCTATAACCTTCCAGCTTTTTTTGCAATAATTTCATGACAAATCATATCGAAGGCTTTCTTGAAATCAACAAAGACAGCACCACACAATTTATCATCATTTATATTAGATAGCCAGTTTCTGTCATTTTAGTTAATGCTGTGTGGCAGGAATGATTTGGTCTAAAACCTGACTGACTGTCTATTAGTAGATTGTTTTCTTGCATGTGTAGAAGTGTTAACTTTTGTGTGGAACAATTTTTTAAAATAAATAAGAAACTACGAGGCTGTGGTACGGTAAAGTCAGAGAACAAATTTTGTAGGATTAGACCTAGAAAAAATCGTAGACAAAGCACTTTAGTGAGATGTGAGAGAAAGAAAAATACCTGGGATTCGAATACGGACTCCGGTAGGACAAGCAGCCAGGAGAGAACAGTGTACTATCGACTTAGCCTACTAGCACCCCCACAAAAAGGTGTTTTGTTGACATAGTCTTTAGTAACTGCTCAGTGGACATAAGGGATCGTGACACAAAAATTCCGTAGCTTAGATTCAGTCTCTCTAGTGGGTACCAACTTTTTTTTCTTTTAGAAAAACATACACACGGTCTCCTGCCATGTCTGGTGCAAACTTGAACAACAATAACAAACGAACGAATACTTATTACATGAAATTAGTTTCAGGTATAGTTTTTAAGGAATAATTTTTTTTTTTTTTTTATATAAATAGGAACTACGAGGCGTTGGTATGGTAAAGTAAGTGAACAAATTTTGTAGGATTTTTGTAGGATAACTTTTGTGTATGTTTTTCAAAAGGTTTGGATAATGATTTTCCTTTTGTGTTTGGCTGTTAGTGTCCTGAAGATAACACTTCCTTTTAATGTGTGTCCCTGACACTGATAGCACAGAGTTGATATCGATAGCATAGAGTTGGAATAATAGCACAGACTTGACATCGATAGCGCAGAGTTGGGATTGATAGCATAGAGCTGAAAGGAAAATTGTGTTGTACAGTGCTCTTTTTGTTTCATTTGTGATGTATTTGTTTTTCAGTAAAGGTGTCATTTGTCCAATGGCTTAATTTATTTTACTGCATCTATTCCCAATCTCAGCAACATTTGGTCAGTGGTATTAATAGTTAAGGTTGACATGTGGTCAATGGTATAGTAGTTAAGGTCAACATGTAGTCAGTGGTATTAATAGTTAAGGTTGACATGTGGTCAATGGTATAGTAGTTAAGGTCAACATGTAGTCAGTGGTATTAATAGTTAAGGTTGACATGTGGTCAATGGTATAGTAGTTAAGGTCAACATGTAGTCAGTGGTATTAATAGTTAAGGTTGACATGTGGTCAATGGTATAGTAGTTAAGGTCAACATGTAGTCAGTGGTATTATTAGTTAAGGTTGACATGTGGTCAGTGGTATAGTAGTTAAGGTCAACATGTAGTCAGTGGTATTATTAGTTAAGGTTGACATGTGGTCAATGGTATAGTAGTTAAGGTCAACATGTAGTCAGTGGTATTAATAGTTAAGGTTGACATGTGGTCAATGGTATAGTAGTTAAGGTCAACATGTAGTCAATGGTATTAATAGTTAAGGTTGACATGTGGTCAATGGTATAGTAGTTAAGGTCAACATGTAGTCAGTGGTATTATTAGTTAAGGTTGACATGTGGTCAATGGTATTGATAGTTAAGGTTTGGATAGCCAAGTATTATTCCTGGAATTTCATTTTTAGGAGGGTCTTTCCTCTCCTCCATGACTGACAAGGCAGACTGTATATGAGAAGAGTTTTTGACTTGCTCTCAACAACTCTTTTCATTTATTTATTTGTCTGTGGATGAACACACTTTCCCTCATATCTGGTTTGTCATTCATTGTCCCTTGATTTATAGTTATTTTATGACTCACTTTCATAAGTGCTGGGCAACATAAAAATGGACTAGATTCAGCTTGTGCCAGGTGCACTGGAAAATCTAGGATAAAGCAAGTTGGAGGACCATTACAGCTAACCTTATTTGTAGAGAGGGCACAGGATGATGAGGACTCTAAACACTCTGATAGTCACAGCTGAAAAACTCATATTCACACATGCTCACACTCACATCTATTCACACTCACACATGCTCACACACACTCACACATACTCACACTCACACATCCTCACACTCAGACTCACACTCATACATGTATTCACACTCACACATACTTTTACTCTCACACACATGCTCTCACTCTCACACATATGCTCACACTCACACATGCTCACACTCACACATACTCACACTCACACATACTCACACTCATACATGCTCATACTCACACTCACACAAGCTCTCACTCTCACATACATGTTCTCACTCTCACACATATGCTCACACTCACACATACTCACACTCACACAAGCTCTCACTCTCACACACATGTTCTCACTCTCACACATATGCTCACACTCACACATATGCTCACACTCACACATACTCATTCTCACACATACTCACACTCACACAAGCTCTCACTCTCACACACATGCTCTCACTCTCACACATATGCTCACACTCACACATGCTCACACTCACACATGCTCACACTCACACATGCTCACACTCACACATGCTCATACTCACACTCATCCTCACACTCATACTCACCCTCACACACATGCTTAGAGCTTTTTTTGCCATAAGAAATAAAAATATATGTGTATTATTTTCTGCTGCAAGACTGATAGAGGGAATAGTGGATCAACTCTAACTGATATCCACTTTGACAGAATAGCAGATGAGTCATTTCAGGTCAAGACCATACTTCTCTCCCTTGAAGGTACTGGAACAACAGCCCGGAGAGTAAGATATGAGATATTGTTAAGCCTGGCACTGCAGCCCACTAGGAGGACATCAAACTGTTTCACTGGGAAGATATTAATCCGTATTTGTGTGTGCTCATCTGATCAAGTTTCAGATGCCTTAACATTCTTAACATTCAGCTATCATCAGCTTAACAGTCAGCTACCATCAGCTTAACAGTCAGCTATCATCAGCTTAACAGTCAGCTATCATCAGCTTAACATTCAGCTATCATCAGCTTAACAGTCAGCTATCATCAGCTTAACAGTCAGCTTAACAGTCAGCTACCATTTAACAGTCAGCTACCATCAGCTTAACTGTCAGCTACCATCAGCTTAACAGTCAGCTATCATCAGCTTAACAGTCAGCTATCATCAGCTTAACAGTCAGCTACCATCAGCTTAACAGTCAGCTACCATCAGCTTAACAGTCAGCTACCATCAGCTTAACATTCAGCTACCATCAGCTTAACTGTCAGCTACCATCAGCTTAACATTCAGCTAACATCAGCTTAACAGTCAGCTACCATCAGCTTAACATTCAGCTAACATCAGCTTAACATTCAGCTAACATCAACTTAACATTTAGCTAACATCAACTTAACATTCAGCTAACATCAACTTAACATTCAGCTAACATCAACTTAACATTCAGCTAGCATCAGTACCTATTGATACTACCACTATCATCATTATCATCACTGAGAACAGTGTTTAGATCTTTACTAACTTATAAAATATAAAATACAATTTTTTAATATTTTATTTTCTCAATCAACAAATTCTGTTTCTAATATCACACACGTACAGGTTACAAAATCTCCACCGAAATACGTACTGAGAAGACATACCCAAACCTTAATACTAATACCACAGAAATGGATGAATCTACTGCTTTTGATATCAATGATATTCTTGAAGGGGTTGTTTTTGACGAAGTACCCCAGTCCATGGAGCTTACGTTTGCTCAGAGATCAGAAACCCAGCAGTGGGATCAGGATGGGGTGATGATGATGGAAACTGCTTCAGTGAATAGTGAAAACATTGAACAGGTTTGTCTTTTATTGTCCCTTATATCTGCTACTGATTGGTATTTCAATGTCTCTTATATCTGTTACTGATTGGTATTTCAATGTCCCTTATATCTGTTACTGATTTGCATTTCAGTGTCCCTTATATCTGTTACTGATTGGTATTTCAATGTCCCTTATATCTGTTACTGATTTGCATTTCAGTGTCCCTTATATCTGTTACTGATATGCATTTCAGTGTTTTTCATATCTGTTACCGATCTGTAATTTAGTGCATTTTTTTTTCTCCTCTGTTACTGATTTGTTATTTAGTGTCCCTCACAAGTGTTTATGTTTTGTCATTCAGTGTCTTTCATATCTGTTATTAGTTTGTAGTTCAGGTAGTTCATTGTTGATCATAGACGTAACAAGTTTTATCATTGTTTAGTGCCTCATATCTGTTACTGGATCATAATTCAGTGTTGAAGTTTTCAGATTTATAACAGTTGGCAACATTTTATTTAACTCTTACACAAGAACCAAGCCAAAATGTAGGTTTTGATAGCAAATCATTATGTTCTATCCAAATTTCATCAAGATCTTTCAGAATAAAAACACCAAGATTGGTGAACAGTAATGGTCAGGACCTTACACCATTTCCTTAAAATATTTGTTGGAAACAGCCTCATTTACACCTGTCTTGAGGAAAGACGCTGGCGATGGTTGGGACATGTGCTCCGAATGACTGACAGCTCACTACCAAAAATAGCACTAAGATGGACACCACAAGGGAGCAGAAGTAGGGGTAGACCAAAAGAGACATGGAGAAGAACAACAGAAAGGATGTTGAGCAATAGAGGGCTCACCTGGGCAAGAGCAGAAAAAAAGGCAAAGGACAGGCATTTGTGGAAAACCTTTGCGGAAGCCCCATGTGCCCTGGGCACTTAAGGTTCAGAGAGAGAGAGAGAGTAATGTGATCCTGATACACCAGTCTTGTGAGATGTAAGCATAAACATCAGTCTTGTGAGATGTGAGTAGAAACAAGTCTTGTGAGATGTGTGCACAAACACTAGTCTTGAGAGATGTAAGCACAAACATCAATCATGTGAGATATACACAGAAATATCAGTCATGTGAGATATACACAGAAAAATTAGTCATGTTAGATGTAATCACAAACACCAGTCTTGTGATATTTAAGCACAAACACCAGTTTTTTTTAGATGCAAATAGAAATACCAGTCTTGTGAGATTTAAGCATAAACACCAGTTTTGTGAGATGCAAACAGAAACACTAGTCTTGTGAGATTTAAGCACAAAGTTTTGTGAGATGCTAACTGTGATTTCACATAGTAAAAAACACATTACCAAACTGTGTTTTCACATTGTAAAAAACACGTTATCAAACTGTGCTTTCACATCGTAAAAACAGGTTATCAAACTGTGATTTAACACAGTAAAAACATGTTATCAAACTGTACTTTCACATAGTAAAAACAGAAAATCAAATTGTACATTCACATAGTAAAAATAGGATATCAAACTGTGCTTTCAGATAGTAAAAACAGGTTATCAAACTGTGATTTCACATAGTAGAAACAGGTTATCAAACTGCTTTCACATATTAAAATCAGGTTATCAAACTGTGCTTTCACATAGTAAAAACATGTTATCAAACACTGCTTTCACATAATAAAAACAGGTTATCAAACTGTTCTTTCACTTAGTAAAAACAGGCTATCAAACTGTGCTTTTATATGAAATATTTTCATTTTGAATTTCAGTTGGACATTTCTTCAGGCTCAGGTCATTCACATTCATCCATCCCCCTTCTGTCACAACCTTCACCTAAAGAGCAACAAAGAATGGAAATGAAGTCAGTGACTTCTGACACTGGTAGTTTGACTGCAGTTAAAGGCACTGGTAACTTGACTGCAGTTAAAGGCACTGGTAACTTGACTGCAGTTAAAGGCACTGGTAACTTGACTGCAGTTAAAGGCACTGTGATTAATGATAATGCATCACTGACACCCTTCACCGCTGAAAGCTCACCAGACACAGGTGAGTTTCTCTGTAGACACTGTAACTCTACTTACATCAGGAACCATCATTATACTTTCTGTATTATGCAACAGAAGGGCATGTTTAGCCACATGACATACATTTTTAAAACTTATTTCATGTTATCATTGTGAACAGATAACTTTTTTGTTTTTGTAAAATATAGTATTTACAATTTACATTTGCAAGAAGGCACTGGAGATTTCATTCTAAATCAAATCACTTCAAAACATTTCTTAATAGCATGGATGACAGGTTGAGACATTTTGCTGTTAGCTTATTTACATTTTATTTATATATATTTATAACAAGTATGTTTTATTAATGTCAATTTATTTGACATCTCATGTTATTGTTAATATTGGTGTTACAGTGGTTAGTGTACTCACCTGCCGATCAGAAGGTCCCTGGTTTGATTTCCCACTTGAGTGGAATTCTTTGGACTAACCAGCACTCCAGTCAACCCACCCTTCAAAAAAATGGATAATTGGGGTTTCCCTAGGAAAGCAAAGGCAGCGAGGGCAGATGCTGGTTTTCCTGCCTTAAATGCTGTAGTGGCCTAGAAATGTGAAACCACTTACTTTACTTACTACTTTACTTGCTTTATTCTTCCTTCTATACCATGTTGAGGGGAGAGCTTTATCCTTCCTCTTATACCATTAACAAAGTCCCCAAACACCACATCCTAATTGCTATGGGGGACTTCAACGCTAGGGTAGGGAAAGATAACACAGACGCCGAAAAAGTAATGGCAAAAGAAGGAATTGACACTGTAAATCAGAATGGTGAAAGATTAATTGAAATATGTCTGACAGAAGTCATGGTCATTGGAGACACAATATTTCCGCACAAAGAAATACATAAAAAAACATGGATATCTCCAGATGATAGAACTAGAAACCAGATAGATCATTTTTGTATTAGAAAGCAATACAGAACATCTCTGATAGATGTAAGGCCTTATAGGGGTGCAGATGTCAACAGTGATCACAATCTGTGTATAGGTAAAATAACACTAAAGCTGAAAAGCCAACACAAGAAATCAATACCCAGAAAGATAAACAGCCACAGCCTACAAGAAGAAAATACTAACAGTAATTTCAATCAGGAACTTGCCAATCATTCTACAACACTCAGTGAAGTAGAGGAGATAAATATAGATGAATTATGGAATTCTTATAGCACAGCCATAATCACAGCAGCAAAAGCAAGCGCTGGACTGAGAGAACCAAATAGAAAAGCATGGATATCAGAAAACACATGGAAGTACATACACGAAAGATGAGCAGCCAGATTAGACATGTTGAATGTAAAGACAGATCTTGAAAAAGATCTGGCGAAAGCAACTTACAAAGAAATAGACAATAAAGTAAAAAGTTCAGCTAGAAAGGATAAAAGAGAATATGGCAAAAGAAGCAGAGAAAGCAGCAAAAACAGGAGACAGCAAAACTCTATATAACATAAAGAGGCTAACAGGTACTACTACATCTAAAGAAAGACCAAAACTAGAACCCTATTAACATTAAGTAAAGACCAAAAGCAAAAACTGGCTGAACACTTCAAAGAAATACTTAATCGACCACACCCTAAAGAATTAATAAACCTTGAAACTGACTTACCAACCCCACAACTAAATGTTAGCCTAGATAAAATTACATTGCATGAAATTAAAACAGCATAGAATTAATGGCTAAAAACAAAGCTGCAGGTGAAGATGAAATAACACCCGAAATGTTAAAAGCTATCAATAGTGACAACATAAGACAACTAAAGAGAATGTTTAATAAGATTTGGAAAGAAGAAAACATCCCTTCTAAATGGAAAAAAGGAATCATTGTTAAAATATTTTAAAAAGGCAACCTTAGCGACTGTAACAATTGGAGAGAAGTAACCTTAGTATCAGTTGTGCCAAAAGTGTTTTGCAAGGTCATTTTGAATAGATTTAAAAATATAGTGGATACAGCAATGAGAGAAGAACAAGCAGGATTTCGAAAAGGGAGAAGCTGTCTCGACCAGATCTTTACTCTAAGAATAATACTTGAATAATACTAATATTGAAAAACAGAAACCATTAATACTGAACTTCATAGACCTTAAAAAGGCATTTGATAGCATACACAGAGATTCATTGTGGAGAATTTTAAGAATATATAGAATACCATCTAAAATTGTCAACATCATTAACGGGCTCTACAATGGATACTTCGTGCAGTCAAAACAGAAGAAGGGATGAGCGAATTGTTCCAGATTGAAACAGGCATGAAACAAGGATGTATACTGTCTCTTTTGCTTTTTGGAATTGCCATAGACTTCATAATAAAAAAATGCTGCCCAGGTAACACAGGTATTGATTTGGTACATGGGATCCAACTAGAAGATCTTGATTTTGCTGATGACATAGCTCTTATCAGTAGTAATGTGAATTCCATGCAAGAAAAAAACAGATAGACTGTCTTCACTGGCTAGCACAATAGGACTTGAAATTAACAAGGACAAAACAAAAATAATGAAACTTCCCATTAATCAAAATGGAAAAATACACATAGAAGGGACAGCTGTTGAAGAAGTCAATCAATTTGCATACCTTGGCAACTACATAGACCAGTATGGTGACACCAGAAAGGAAGTTAGAATTAGAATCGCAAAAGCAGCATCGATCTTCAAGAATCTTGAGAACACATGGCATTCAAAAGTTATAAGCACAAAAACCAAGTTAAGACTATTCAATTCAAATGTAATATCCACCCTCATTTATGCATGTGAAAGCTGCATAACAACTAAAGGAATAGACAATAAATTAGACTCTTTTGAAAATAAATGCCTAAGGAAAATACTCAGCATCAAGTGGAACGAATTCAAGAACAATGCAGAGATAAGACAGATGACTGAACAACAACCAGTCTCATGGGTGATCAGTAAAAGGAGATGGACATATGTTGGTCACGTGATGAGAAGAAACAATCATGCCAAAACAACTTATCAAGTGGAACATAACAGGCCACAGAAAAAGAGGCAGACCACGTGAAACTCTAAAGAGGACGTTGTTAACCAATAGGCATAAAATCCCTTGATGAGGCTGAAACAAAACAGCAACAATTGGCGAACTACCTTGCGAGCCCTATGTGATGTTTAATGGCACAGGAAAGATATAAGATATTCCGTGTCAAGGGGAGAGCCTCATCTTTCCTCTTATACCATGTGAAGGTGAGAGCTTTCTCCTTTTCTCTTATAGCATGTGAAGGGGAGAGCTTTATCCTTCCTCTTATACCATGTCAAGGTGAGAGCTTTATCCTTCCTCCTATAGCATGTCAAGCGGAGATGCAATTGGTGTCTTTGGGCCATATGAGTGGCCTCAGTGGTGTTCATGTCATAATTCATGAGTGTTCCTGTAACTTCATCTATCCATCTTTTCCAGGGTCTTCCTCGTGACTTGTGTCCTGTAGTTCTTTGGTTGAAGGCCCTGGCAGCTGGTGTACATATAATTAAATGGTTTCATTCATTCATTTGCATGTCCTTTGCAGAACTTTGCCTCCCAAACAGCACTCCTGTAGACCTCTCGGTTGTGAGCAAGATGGCCTGCCGCTGATGCATCCATTTGCAGATCCTCAACGATGTCTTGCAGCCATCTTCGCCTTGGTCTTCCTCTCTTTCTTTTTCCCATTATGTACCCTTATAAGACAGTTTTCTCTAGATTATCATGACGTTTAATGTGTCCAAAATATTTAAGTTTTCTCTCTTTAATCCTCTTTACTACCCAGCCTTCTTCATTATTAAGTTCTTGTAGTATAGATATATTTGTTCTTTTTTGTGTCCATGATATTTGAATAACTCTTCTGTAGCATTTACATTCAAAAACAGTTATGTGTTTCTCAGCTGTTTTGTTAAGTGTCCAGGTCTCACAGTCATATGTTGTGATGGGAAAGATGCATGCTATTAAAAATCTTAATTTTGTGGTTCTGTCTGCTCCTCTCCACAGATTCTTTAGTTGTTTTACTTTCTGAAGAGCGATAGATGTCCTCCTTTTAATTTCCCTCAGTGTATCTCCATTATTAGTTAGTAGTGATCCAAGATATTCAAAACTCTCCACTTCTTCCAGTTTTTCCTCATTGATACATATTTCGATTGCCTTGTTTGTTTTGTCAGTTGTCATCAATTTAGTTTTCTTCGCATTAAGATAGAAGTTTTGCTCTTCGCTGTTCTTATGGACTGACATAATTAGTTTTTCCATTCATTTTTGTGTTGTGGACAGTAATAATGTGTCATCAGCTTATCTAATCTCTGGTATTTCATAACCTCCAATTGTTATGGCATCGTAATATTCTTTGTCTACATCTTCTCTAACATTCCTCATTATATTTTCAGTATACAAGTTAAATAAGTAGGGTGACAATATGCACACCTGATGGACCCCTTATTTTATGTCTAACCAAGTTGTTGTTTCACCATTTATTTTTACTGCTGGCTGTTGGTCTAGATACAGCAGTGATGTTAATTGTATCAAATGTGTTGGAAATCCCATTTTTTCCATTATTTCCCAAAGTTTCTGGTGTTGTACACAATCAAATGCCTTTGAGTAGTCTATAAAGGCTAAATATAGATTCACGTTAAACTCTGCATTTCTCTATTATTAATCTTATATTGAATATAAGATCTCTTGATCTCTTCCTTGCCTAGACCATATTGACTTTTTCTATTTTCTTTCGAAGTCTGCCCATTATGTTTTTTAACAGAATTTTACTGGCGTGAATAATTAAATGGCTAAACCACTGAATTCTTTGTTTTTCTATGTATTGTAGGCATGGTTTAGTTCCTCCTGGTTTCTTATGTTGTCATTTCTTATCCTGTCCCTCTTGGTGATGTTTGCTGCTTTTCATCGGCATCTCAGTAAATGTTATATTTTATTTTATGTCTCTCAGCTTCAATGTTAGTTATGTTTGTTATATGAACAGCATATTTGTAGAATGTCTGGAATAGAGTGAAAGATGTATGATAAAGGGCAGAATGTCAGACGGGCCTGCGTGCCCAATTCTTAACCCTTTTGAAATAAAGATCAATCAATCAATCAGTTCAAATGTAGATATTTTATTTTACTACTAGCCATTTTCAGGGTGATCAGGTTGACCTTCATGGTTACCATAGTGGCTCTATGTGGGATAAACCCGCACTATACTTTGCCGAACCCAGCAATCCCTTACTTGGCTATTACACTTTGCCATGATGTGGATGCAGGGTTGGTCTTTGGGAGAGTTTACACCACTGCTGTATGCAAATGCAGCAAAGAGATAGCCTGTTTATGTTATATTTATTTTACTTTTTAGCTCATTATTATTTATTAATGTTATATTAATTTTACTTGTAGCTCTTTGTTATTTATTAATGTTATTTTTACTGAAGGTAAATATGGTCATGAAAAGGAAAATTATCTGTAAAAGTTATTACTCTTTCAACTTTCTTCATACTTCAGTAGCCATAAGTTACTGAGGTACTTTTAGTTTGTTTACAGAAGCCTAAACAGGCAAAACTAGAGCACAGTGAAGAGTATAAAGTCAGAAAGTGTAACATCATTTGAAAAGATTCAGTGAGTGATACAGAGCATCATGCAGACTCCTTTACTCAGAGACTCAGAACCAGCCTTTTATTAGTCATCAAAGTATGCTTTAATTACACCATGCTTCTTAAGGCTCACAGATAAAGTGTGAAATATTTCAATTTTCCCTCATATTCCCATATTCACTTTCACATCCTTAATCCTCTGCCATGTTTGCTCCTTATCATGCCACAGCTTTGCAACATCAAAACTGTGTTTACAGTATTTTAAACTGTTTTTAATGTCCTAATAACGAAATCAGCTTAAATTGAATGTCTCATGGTCAGTATTATATTTAAATTAACTGGAGTAGGATAAAATGTTGAACTATAGCACTTTTTCAAAAATAAATAGTTAAATAAATATGTTTTTTTGTGTGATAATAATTACTGATCAAAAGTTACAGTGGGAAGTAGGTCATGTGGTAGACATAAAATGAGATAAAGATATTTATAAGTCATCAAAGCCAGATTTTTCAGTCAGCCACAAGGTCTAGGAAGAACTTGCTGACATGGAGAATAATTCAGCACAAGAAGAGAAAATGATGACCAAACTTGAAGTTAGAAGATGCAAGTACAAGGAAACTGGACCTACAAACATTGCTGGCTGTGGTCAGCTATGAGCTAATAAGATGATGCTTGACAAAACCCACAAAAAATTAATGTCTGCCTCACAGCCATTTTCAAGATGAAAACTGCCAGTATAAGTAATTATCACCCCCAATACAGTTGCCATTTTCTTTGCATCTCTCGTGACTACAGCAGTTTTTGCATGATATTAATTTGATAATTATCTTCAACATATTTATCATTATCCTCAACATCATGTTTTATCCACCACCACACCACCACCCTTTTGCTTCCTACAGCCCATAACCGCAAGAATAGCCATAGCAGTTTGGCATCTGTTGATACCATTGAAAGCATCAGTTTAGACTTTCAGCAAGCCATTCAGCTGGGAGAGGAGACTGTCTCTTTTCCAGTAGATGATGTAGAAGGTAGTGGTGTCTATATTATTTTCATACATTTGTTTATCTGACCAGTCCTTAGCCCTTTGAGCCCAAATTTCTAACAAAAAAGGAGGGAAACATATCTCTCTATAGTAGAATCTCAGCTCTGTTAAATCTATAGCATGAAGTGCCTAGATTACATATCAGTGTTGAGACTATTGTTTCATTCTATTTGAAATAAAGCCATCTTTGATCATAAATTCAAGGTCATAGTGTTTGCTTCACCATCAACTTTCCAGGATGTTTATGATTTGTTTTTTGACTGCAATATGAAACTTCGGTTCAGAAGGTTAAGTTTGCTAAATGTTTTCACAGACAGTTATAATATTTCAGCTCTCTCAGAATGCTTAAGACAATAATGAATTACACTTGAGGGAAAAAAATAAAAGGAAAAGAGCAAGAGAATGACAACCATATAGACAGATGACAATATCTAGAAATGGGCAGCTTGGCCAGGTGCATAGTAAAAGCATTTGACAGAACAAACTGAAGATAGTGAAAGCATGGGACACAACAAACTGGAGATGTGAAAGCATGGGACACAACAAAGTGGAGGCAGTGAAAGTATGGAACACAACAAAGTGGAGATTGTGAAAGCATGGGACAAAACAAAGTAGAGATTGTGAAAGCATGGGACAGAACAAAATGGAAATTGTGAAAGCATGGGACTGAACAAAGTAGAGATTGTGAAAGCATGGGACAGAACAAACTGGAGATTGTGAAAGCATGGGACTGAACAAAGTAGAGATTGTGAAAGCATGGGACAGAACAAACTGGAGATTGTGAAAGCATGGGACTGAACAAAGTAGAGATTGGAAATGTGTGATGTGAACCTTTCCTGGGGAGTTAATGATATGATTTAGTCCTGTTCTTGTTTATTTCACTTAAGATTTTTGTACCTGTTTTTTATTCTGTGCATATTCATTAAAGCTTTTATCACAAGTTCTACTATCTAACATATGTATCATAAGTTCTACTGGTTCTAAGGACTATAGTAGCCGGAGGTGGAGTGAGGGATATGCTCTCCACTCCAGTTAAATGTCTCCATGGCCTGCGTATCAAATAGCCTCTTACAATCCAAGTCCAGCTCCTGGCCTTCTCATGGTGGAACTGTTTAAACTGACAGGAGAAGGGGCAAAAGCTGAATATCTGGCACCTGAAAACCAGATGCTTTTGGGTAGATTAGACTCATTAGTTTGGTTGGTAGCTCATCTAGGAGAAAGAAAGCTCTTGCTTGCTGCTGGCAAGATTCTTCAGCTGCTGTGCTTGGGGTGAAACTCCTCCCGGCCAATGAAGAAAAATGCAGTTAGGGTTGCCACGTGGCACTGCTGTGGAAAAGGTGATGGAAAGGATTAAGTGAAGTAGCCAGTATTCTCACGGTCAGGGCTACTCATATCGTTGCACCTCTGCTCTAGAGGCCAGCCACGTCCTATATACACCCATACTGGCTAAAATGCCTAAACTGGCTTAACCCAGGGGTTAAACTAAGACTCTGCTGGTGAGATTCTTCAGCTGCTGTGCATGGGGTGAAATTCCTCCCGGCCAATGAAGAAAAATGTGATTAGGGTTGCCATGCGGTGCCACTGTGAAAAAGGTGATGGAAAGGATTAAGTGAAGTTTAATTGGTATGGCCAGTAGACTCACAGTGAGGGCTACACATACCATGGCACCTCTGCTCTAGAGGCCAGCCACGTCCTATATACACCCATACTGGAGCAATATGCCTAAACCGGCTTAACCCAGGGGTGAAACTTGATTACTACGCATATCACAGTACCTCCACTCTAGAGGATGGTCACGTCCTATATACACCCATACTGGGATAATACGCCTAAACCGGTTTAATCCAGGGGTGAAACTCACTAGTCGTGAGGATTCATCCTCCTCGACAAAAGCTCCATCCTGGTCACCACCAGGAAGGGTAGCGGCCATGATCACAAAATGATGAAGTCAGAGATACTGGACCAGTACAGTCTAGATAGGCAACCACATCTCACCCAACAGGGATGTATTATATCCAAATCACGTTGAGGTTTTCCAGTGAGAAAGTCCAATTCTGGACTGGATGGGCAACCACTTCTCATCCGGTGGGGATATACTGATATCCAAAACACGTCGAGGTTTTCCGGCAAGAAAGTCCAACTCTAGACTAAACTGGTGCAAAGAAAACCACAGTGTTATGCAATGCTGCTTCTGTGACCCGCTGAGAATATAGGCCCAGGCCCCATGATGCTCTGAGCCTCCATCCTAAATGAGACTATCGTGAGAACCACAGGAGTAAATTCAGTAGGATCACGGGGCTATCTTGGTGGTAGAAACGAATGAAGAAGATAAATTCTACTATGTAACATATGTATCACAAATTCTACTAACATATATATCACAAGTTCTGTTATCTAATGTAAGTGTCACAATTCTACTAACGTGTATGTCACACTCTCTTCTGTTAGTCTCACAACAGTATTGAGGTAAAGTAATGGCAACTGTGTGAAAATAATGACTCTTGCAAGTTAGAGAATCACTGTGCTGAAACTGTTGACTAAATGGAGAATCACTGTGCTGAAACTATTGGCTAGTTGGAGAATCACTGTGCTGAAACTATTGGCTAGTTGGAGAATCACTGTGCTGAAACTATTGGCTAGTTGGAGAATCACTGTGCTGAAACTGCAAACTTCTTAAATCAGGCTGATGCTATTACATTTTTCACATTCATTTTTATATTTCTATCAAGTTTGCAAACAAGAAAGTTTTTATTAATTGTATTTTGATTAAATGAAATTAAAGTTTCACAATGCAACCTGTGCAGACAAAACTATGTATGACTGTATGTGTGCTGTGCTGGTGTCTGCCAGTGTCAGAAATGGCAAATTGCAGCTGATCAAGACCATGTCCCACCACTCCCTTGTTGCTCCAGGTAGCAGGCCTAGCCTCGGCAGGAAATGCCATAGTCCTCATGGTGGTGGAGTCTCATAAAAAAGTATTGCACATCCCTTGCTTTTTAGCACCACTGAGGAACTGTAAAAATAGATGCTGTATCTCACTTCAGCATGATGCTATGCTTCACCTTCATCACATCTGTGCAAAGAACATTATAGTGCCAGGGAACATTGTGTTCATGGTTCTAGGGAACATTGTGTTCATAGTTTCAGGGAACATTGTGTTCATAGTTCCAGGAAGACAGAACAACAGCAACATGGAAACTAAAAATTGTGAATGCAGTGCTGTAATTACTGTTTGAAATTTGACATTGATTTTAAAATTATTTTTTATCTTAAAATAGTCTTGCACCATTTTAGAATTCTGCAAAAATTAATTACAAATCAGTTATTTGATGTTATAATTTCCTGTTAGATTTAATTTAATGGAAACATCACAACAGGCTGAAGAAAAAGAGGCAGACCACATGAAACTCTAAAGTGGACATTGTTAAAAGAGGCCAAATTAATAGGCATAAAATCCCTTGATGAGGTTGTAAAGTTCACTGAAAACAGGAAAAACTGGCAAACTACCTTGCGAGCCCTATGTGACGTTTAATGGCACGGGAAGGATATAAGATATAAGAAAAGTATATCTTGTAAATCTTGTAAATTGTCAGTATTGTAGAATATTTTGGCAGAAATATTTATTTATTATAAATTTTATATTTCAAACCTTCTTTTGAATATGAATATTGATATTTTATCTTTATCAAGCTTTTCTTTTGAATATGAATATTAAGATTTTATCTTTATCAAGCCGAGTATGAATTTGAATGAAATATTTTGTACATTGTGAAATGCACAGTAGCTTTAAGTAAAAGAAAATAATTTAGCTGAACTGTTGCATTATTTCTCACTTGCATTTATCTTAGGATCCTCTGGCTACAAGAATGAGATGGCACTTTTTGTGGAAAGAATGAGCAAAATGGCCATGGAGAAGAGTGCAACAAGACAAGACAGTGAGACTGTGGATGATAGCATAAGTTGCTTATCTGTCCCTGGCTCAGACAACTCAGACACAGGATCTGTTATCAGGCACTTGGATTCCGGGTCAGAGGCTGGGTCACTGACCAGAAAGGAAGGACAAAAAATGATGGCTGCTGACCTTCATACTCCAGTCAGTGAATTTTCAGATGATATCAAGAAGAGTTTGGAAAGCTTTGCTATGTCTGAAGAAATCACAGAACCATTTGAGACACTGCCTCCACCTCCAGAATTTGATGATGTATCTGATATCGAGGGAGATGATGAAACTATTGAGGAATTTATTATTCCACTTGGACCAAATGGACATAATTTCAGTGGCACTAAGAAAACTTCAAAATTGTCCCCAAATCATATAAAAAAAGAATCAAGTCCACAACAGATAGAAGAAGCATCAGACTCACAACAGATAGAACAGGCATCAAGCCCTCAACATATAGAAGAGACATCAGACCCACAACATATAGGAGAAACATCAGTTTCAAAACAAACAGGAAAAGCATCAGGTCCAAAACAAACAGGAAAGGCAACAAAGGAAAATGGGAGTAAAGGCAACACTGATCTGTTGAAGGAAGAAACTCCTATGTTGGTGACCCCATCCTCCAAACTTATCTTTCAGTCTCATCCCAGACAATCAGAAATGGATGCCCAACCTCCCCAATCCAAAAAGGAAATGTTTGTATTGACCAATGAAGATTTGTCAAATGTAAATGTCTTGCCACCAAAACCTAAAATGGCCAAGCCTTATGTTGAAACTCAGCCCTATGTTCAAGTGTCATTTACATCTCTAGTAATGGCAAAATCTAGCCATTCGGAGACCAGCACTGCCAAGAACACCAACATTTCTAGCAGTGATAATGTTCAGACCAAAGATTTTCAGATCTGCACCACTTCTGGGATTGCACCAAAGCAAGTTTTTCAATCGGATGTGCCTAAAATTAAGCCTAATGCTCATACAAATCATATGCCAGTTGTCCCTGATGACACTGATTTAGACTTCTGCAGTGACCCTCTTTTGAGTAAATCAAGGCCTCGGCTTGTGATGAACTCAAGCAGTAATTCATCACGACGGTCAAACACAGCTGGTAATGTACAGGCTGTTGATAGTCAGAAAAGTGAAACTGGCAACATTTCCTCTAATAGTGGTTCAGGTTTCAATTCTGCAGTCCACAAAGCAGAACCGGAAGGATCTCAAGCTTCTACACAAATGTAAGTAGATCATTCACACTTCAGAAAAATTGGGTACAACTTGCAGTCACAAGTATGTAAAATATCTGCTTGCAGGGTGGGGCACACCACAGTATATTTTACATATGTGACTGACAATGCATTAAAGAATAAATGTTGAAATAAATATCAGTTCCATATCAAATTCAACTTTACAGCAATAAATATTGAAGTAGTGAATTTTGCAGAACAAAAATTAAAAAGAATAAATTTATTAACACTTAAATGTTACAGTGCCTATTTCAAAATTTCATGGAACATTGTCCACTTCCACATCAGATAAATGGAAAACAGCCTGAAATTGCATGTTATGTTTGTAATCACATGTTGATAAAATAGGAAGAGAACGAGTTTTCATTAGCGTCTGTTGATTCGGTTTCAAGGAGTTTAGGGTACTGTGAATAGTTTGATGTCTGAAGCTGACATTGCCACAGTTGTAATTATTCTTTGAATGTGGCCTTTCGTGTTATATCCATTCATTTTATGTATCAGCTGCTTGCCTCCATGAAGCTGCAAGTTAAATGGGACTAAATCCACCATAAATGTGAAGTGTATGCTGGGATCATGAAATCATGAGGCATTCACATTTCACTTTCAGGAACGTTGCTATTTCTTCCCACAGAATGTATGTTCATTTTAATTTTCTATAATCATCTGTGCTAGTGAACATCACAGAAGTAGAGTAGGTTCCCTTATTGAATCTCTTCTTCCAAAGTTGTTGAAACTAATAATGATGTAATCCTGAGAGAAAATCATGTTTACCATCCTCACTAGTGCATCTATCATTTCCTTCAAATTTGAAGACTTATCATGCAGAGCTTGATAAATTATGCAGAGCATTTTTATGTCTATGTGTCTAATTCTGAGGACTTCTATATGTCTTTGTGAAAGAGAACAACACTTTTCATTTCTTCAGCCACCGCAGGTGCTTCACCACATTCTGATAGATCCAGCTTCATACCTTCACTGCACTTGAGCAATGCTTCAAGAAATTCTTCTGTGGTGGTAGTGTCTTTGATAGGTACCAGCTGAGCAAACTCTTCATGAATATTGATTGTTGAATTTACACTTATATAAATACTACATGTGGAGCAGTGTCTTGTGATTTCTGTGCTCTCAAATTACTGAGAAGATTTGGAAATTTTTATGGCACCATGTGAAACAATCTTCCCATCATGCAACAGTTCTTGCAAAGTGACTGACAGTTCAAAATAGTCTTTTTGTTGAAACATAGAGTGTGACAACTGTTGTTGAATACTCTTTCACAAAATCCTCATCAGTGAAAGGCTTCAAATTTTTAGATGTGAACTTCCCATGTTCCTTCTTGAATATCTACTGTAGTTTCATATCAGATGCAAGTGAAACTTCTAGATCTGTGATGACTGCTACTAGTTTAAATTACTCTACTCTGTAGTGACTACAAATATGGAGAGAGGAAAAACTCCCTAGTGAATGGAGAGAAACATTACTGATCCCAGTATTAAAAAATGGTGAAAAGAGCAAGTGTGAAAACTACAGAGGAATATCCTTACTATAGCAAGCTACAAAATACTAACTATTATACTTTTAAATAGATTAAAACCATGCAGCAAAAAACATACTGGGAGACTATCAAGCAGGTAATCAGAAAAGTGAAAGAAGAAAGCAGTACAGAATAACAAGCTAAAATACTAGGATAAGCTCTCAACACAACCTAGTGGGGGAAACAGCAAGAAGTCATCAATACCTGCTTACACCTGAGAGATGTGGCACTAAAAGTGGGCTTGACAATTAACCAAGATAAGACAGAGTATATGAAGATATCAAGAGACCAGAGGCAGAATGATCCAGATTATATAAAAAGGTGGAGATATGATCATTTTGATTGCAGAAACATACAAATATCTAGACACAACCTTCAACAGATGCAACATAGTAAGTCAGGAAATTAAAAACAGAGTACAGATAGGGAATAAAATATACTTCACCTAGCAGCACCTGTTAAAATCCAAAATCCTGTCCCAAAACACCAAAATAACAATCTACAAAACTATAATAAGACAACACGTCATGTATGGATCAGAAACGCTGAGTACAACAAAGAAAGATGAACAACAATTGCAGATCTTTGAGAGGAATCAATTCCTAAGAGGATTCTTTGGGCCCATAAAGGATACCAACAGTGGAAGAATGGAGAGCTAGAAGGAACACTGAACTGAACAGCTTATTTAAATCCCAACAAATTATAAATGTCTTTAAACTGAACGGACTATGCTGGTTGAGCCATGTAGAAAGAATGGAAGAGAACAGACAAATAAAAATTATATATGCACAAGAGATAAAGAAACAAGACCAAGGAGTAGACCAAGACAGAGATGGAAAGACAACATAGAAGAGGATATAAAAGAAATTGGTGCCACCAACTGGAGAGCTTTATCTGCAGCAGTGAGCATTAATGGCTTGGAAAGCTGAAGAAGTAGTAGTAGTAGTGACTACTGGGTCCTTCATGAACTAGTTTGGGGTGCCAAGGGTACTATTTTGACTAATGTCTCTAAAGGTTTATGTTCTGGCTGTTCAGTCATTACATATTTCAGCTGGTGAATTGTTATTTTTCACTATAGTAAACAACTAGTTTGAATTACACTTATGAGCTGACTTAACTGCTGCACCCTGGACTGACCACCTGGCAATAAGCGATTTGGCCATATGTAGCCGTATGTATATGGGGAGATCAGACACCAAGTACAGTTCACTGTTAATATATGTTACAAAATATGTAGACATACAAGGTCCGACAATTAAGTAATGAGACTAATTCCATTATAAAAAAAATAAACAACAGTTGAAGATATAACCTGTATTTCATTCAAAGTAAGCCCATTGTGCATTGATACAGCAAGTGGCACAATCTAACAAACACTGGAATGACCTCTTCTGTTGGTATGGCCCTTAAACTTGATGTTACGGCCCTTCGGATGTTGTCGGTATCGTCAAAGAAGCATCCTTTCAATAGTAACTTTAATTTTGGAAATAGAAAATAATCACAGGGAGACAAATCTGGTGAATAGGGTGGATGGTTGAGAACACACAGTTGTTTTTGGGCCAAAAATTCCTGCACAACTACTTCCCGGTGAGCCAGTGCATTATCATGAAGAAGAAAAAACTGCCAGGTGTTGAATATATGGATCGGACTCGGAGAATCCTTTTCAATAGGCGTTTCAAAATACTGAAATAAATTTTGGCAGTGACAGTCTGTCCCTCTAGAATAAATTCTTTGTGAATAACTCCTTTTCTGTTGTAGAAGCACACCAACATTGTCTTTACTTTCGACTTTTGAATACGAAATTTTTTTGCCTTTTGATGATAATGGTGACTTCCACTGAGCACTTTGGCATTTAGCTTTGGGACCATAGCAGAAAATCCATGTTTCATCTTCTGCAACAATTAAATTTAAGAAATGTTTATTTCTGCGACATGTTTTGATGATGTCTTTTGTGTACTCAATACGCTGATGTTTTTGGTCATCAGACAACGCATGTGGTACAAACTGGCAAGCAACTTTTTTCTTGCCTGAATCTTCCACTAAAATTTTATGAATGGTCTCTCGGTTAACACAAATTCATCTACCATCATCCTCGCAGTCAAACAACAATCTTCTTGTATCTGTTCTCTGACTTTTGCAATGAGTTCCTCATTACGAACAGAAATTGGGTGTCCATGTCTAGTTGCATTTGTAATCATTTCCACACCACTTTTGAATCGTGAGTACCACCTGAATATCTGTGCACAAAATAAAAATTATCCCCATAAACTTGTCGCATCAACTCAACCATCTCATTGGCACTTTTTCCGAGTTTTAAACAGACTTTAACGTTAGATTTTTGCTCCATGCTGATTACGTGACAGTGCGCCTCTAACTAGATCAACAAAATGGCAGCTTGTTTGTCATCTGCTTATCAGGTGGCGATGAAAAGATGTTAGATCATAGATGAATGGTGCCTCTTTGGATTCCATGCTTTGTTTTGTAGATGCCATTTTTGTCTTGGCCATAATAAATTCAGTCTCATTACTTAATTGTCGGACCTTGTATTTACCTTAACTTTAATGCAAATTAATACAGTAATTATGTGGAAATTAATCATATATTATGAATTACAATACATTAAATAAAGAATCATTCTGTAATAACTTTTCAGTGAGACAGAATTGTATATGCACATACTGCATGCACACCCACATACATACAGTCTCTACTGACCAAGTACTTTGACCCGCTGTGTGGAAAAATTAGAATAAAGCTAAAGAAAGCATGCAGAAAAGTGAGAAACATTAAACTGACTGCAGAACTCCTTAAAAATGACCAAGAACTGTGAGAATATTACTGAATTATTATAACAAATAGATACAATGCAGTAGCAAAGGTCCCCCAGAAAGGATGTTGAGCAATAGAGGGCTCACCTGGGCAAGAGCAGAAAAAAAGGCGAAGGACAGGCATTTGTGGAAAACCCTTGCGGAAGCCCCATGTGCCCTGGGCACTTAAGGTTCAGAGAGAGAGAGAGAGAGTAGCAAAGGTAATTAGTATAAATGAACAATGGGTAATATTAAGAGACTTCATCCACTAAACTGTTAAGGAGATAATTACTACTACTGCTACTACTAAGTACCATGCTGTATGGCGTAAGCAATCATTTCTCTCCACAATTCCCTTCTTTTGCGTTGATTATGAGATCTGCCTGTGACTTTTGTCCTAGCCACACTGACAGCCCATCCAGTAAATTCTCTCTCTGTCTTCCTCTGTCTCTTTTTTCTTTAATTTTTCCATTGCCACAGTGTGTTCCAATATTTCTCTTCTCAGGAAATGTCCTATAAATCTCACTTGTCTTCTTCTGATCTTTGCTATAATTTGCTTTTTAACTCCAGCCTCTCTTAAGACTTCTTCATTGGTTTTCTTGGCTGTCCATGGTACCTTCAACATTCTTCTCATAATCCACATTTCCATGGCCTCCATTTCTCACTGTAATCTCTTATTCATAGACCATGCTTCACACCATAAAACAAAATTGGCTCGATGTAACATTTAAGTACTCAGAATCTTGTTTCCATTGAAGTAGATCTGTTGCACAAGATGTGTATCATTTTCTGGAATGTTGATTTGCCCTGAGCATGTTTGCTTTTTATTTCATTGTGACATTTCCTATCAGTTGTTATAATCATTCCTAAGTACTTGAATCTATCAACTTGTTTCAGATTTGTACCATCGATTAGGAGATAATACCACCGAAAAAAGAAGTCCCCCAGAATAAACGGATGATAGACGACACCTTGGGACTGATGGACAAGAGGAGGAGGAGTAAAATAACGAGGAAAAATATACCAAGATAAATAAAGAAATAAATGCAAATTGCAGAGAAGCAAAAGAAGTGTGGTTAAATGAACAGTGCAGACAGATAGAGGACTCTCATAATAAAGACAGCAAAAACATGCACAAACAAATTAGTGAACTCACAGGCAGGAAAACAAAATATACCACAGGATGCCTGAAATCGAAAGAAGGTAAAATGTTAATAGGAAAAGAAGACAATGTGGACAGGTGGACAGAGTATATTGGTGAGCTATATGGAGGAGAAAGACCAGAATTAACACCAGATACTGAAAACTGTGATATACCACGAATACTTGAAGATGAAATCATAGATGCCATCAAACACATGAAGAAAGGAAAAGCGACTGGGCCTGATAATATAACAATAGAAGAAATAGAGGCACTAGAGGAGATAGGAATAAAAATAATATCCAAGTTACTGAATGACATTTACAACAGTGGTTATATGCCCAGTGACCTGCTTAAATCGAATTTTATAGCACTACCAAAGAAACCAGGTGCAAAAGAATGTGATGACAACCGGACTACCAGCCCCTCGTGTCACATGAAAAAGCTACTTCTGAGAATTATTATGAGAAGAAGAAGGAAAAAGATAAAAATAGAAATAGCAGATGAACAGTTTGGATTTGTTGAAGGAAAGGGACACATTTATGCTTCACAAACACTAACAGAAAGTGCTTTAGAAGTACAGAAAGATCTCTACTTATGCTTCATTGATTACACCAAGGCATTCGACAAAGTGAAACATAATGAAATTATTAAAATGTTTGAAGAAGACATAAACACAGACAGCAAAGACCTGAGGATTGTAAAACATCTATGCTGGCAGCAGGAACCAGCAATTCAAGTTGAAAATAAAATATAAAACAAGGAGTGTGACAGGGATGTGTACTATCTCCAGACCCATTTTCTCTGTACAGCGAGAATATTCTTAGAATGATCATTACAGAACCAGGTATAAAAGTCAGAGGATACAATATTAACAATCTTCATTATACTGACGACATAGTACTGACAGCTGAAAACCAACAAAAATCTCTTGGATAAAATCACTAAAGGAAATGAAAAGAGCTTTACTTTGAACATCAAAAAGACAGAGACCATGGTTATATCTAAGAAACAGAATCCACAAAAATCCGGTATAAAATTAAAACAGAACTATTCTAAAGCAGGTCACTCATTCATTTGCATGTCCCTTGTGGAACTTTGCCTCCCTAACAACACTCTTGTAGGCCTCTTGGTTGTGAGCATGATGGCCTGCTGCTGATGCATCCATCTGCAGATCATCAATGATGTCTTGCAGCCATCTTCGCTTTGGTCTTCCTCTCTTTCTTTTTCCCATTATGCACCCTTCCAATACAGTTTTCTGTAGATTATCATGACGTTCAGTGTATCCAAAATATTTAAGTTTTCTCTCTTTAATCCTCTTTCTAAAGCAGGCACAGAAATTAAGTACCTTCAGATGAGAAATGCAGAACAGAAATTAAGAACAGAATAGGCTAAGCAAAGATTGCTTTTCAGCGAATGAGGAACATATTAGCCAACACATCCTTATCAATGAATGTTAGAAAACGAGTCCTAAAGTAGTATATTGAACCTGTTTTATTATATGGAAGTGAACATAGACATTGGGAAAGTCTGCACAAAAGTCATAGGAAGAAATAGAAATGTGTTTTATTAGAAGAATGTTGCAAATCCCCTGGACAGCAAAAATAACTAATGAAGAATGTATGAGAAGAGCTGGAGAGACAAAAAATCTTGTAAAAAAAATAAGAGAGAGACAATGTACTTTCATAGGACATGCAATGAGAAGAGGGGGCTTTGAAAATGTTATAACAACAGGAAAAATAGAGGAAATAAGATCCAAGGGAAGACAGAGAGAAATGATACTGGACAGTTTGACGAGATGGTGTGAGAAGAGATCACCAACTGAGCTAATGGCCTGCATGAAGGATCGTATACTCTGGAGAAGCATAATAGCCAACACCAGTCAGCATGGCACCTGATGATGATGACTCATCAAGTGAGTGCATTTAGGGAGCTGTGATGCTGTGGATTTTACTGAAAAAAAATGAAGTATCACTTCACAAGTTAAAAGTTCCACAGTAGCAAGATTTGTATGAAAAATAGATTTTGGACAGTCTCTGATGTGGTGCCAGAACACAACTGTTTAATGGAATATTTACTGTACACTGTATTTTAATATTTCTTCATTTTTATGGAGCAACAAAAGATTAATATTGAAGACAAAGGCTTTGATTTATCAGACTTGTGTGTTTAGAACTCCCTTATATGGGTCTGAACACAGACTGTATAGTGAAGGCGGGAGAAAAACACTTAACAAATTCCATCTTTACTGTCTCGCAAATTAATGAAAGTCAGTTGACAGGACAAAGCTACCAACTCTGAGGTGTTGCTTTGTGGAAAAACTACAGGATTCACAATTCTGAGACATGGATATAGTGTTCTTGTAGCAGATAATGGTATTTCTAGACAAAAAAAAATTAAAGGTGTCATAGTTAAGATCAACAGGCTGAAGAAAAAGAGGTCGACCACATGAAACTCTAAAGAGGACATTGTTAAGAGAGGCCAAATTAGTAGGCATAAAATCTTTTGATGAGGTTATAAAGCTCACCCAAAACAGGAAAACATAGCAAACTACCATGTGAGCCCTATGTGATATATAACGGCAGGGGCAGGATGTAAGATGTAAGTTAAGATCATTATAATATTTTTGCATTTAAATTTATACTTTGTTTCCTCCTCTTATAATGTTGCACACTTAAGCAGAGTTGCTCTTTATATACTTCAGTCTTTTGTCAGTTCTTATTCTCCAATGCTGACAGAAAAGTCTGTCATGTATGACAAATATCTTTGTACCTCTGTTCTGGTCTACAACATGGGCTCCTTCCCCCACTAGTTTGCCTTATAAAAATTGCTTTGGAATATGGCTGTTGTCAGTTTTTTCCACATGCCTCACCCATTTTAATCTTAGTGTTGTTATCATAGGTGGAAACTTAACATTCTCTAGTCTGATCAGTGCAATAATAACTGTATGTTTCTTTGCATCTTAATGTGTATGCCACGTAATTTCTATACTTTTTTTTATGTTGTATTCCGCCGTTGCTATCTCTTTAAAGACATAAATACATTGATAGGATTTATGAAATGTATATTTTAATTGTATATCTATGTGTAGCTAGTAACTGTCAAAATTTAAAGCTTAGTTTTTACTTTGTTTCTCATGGCTTTAGCACCAGAGACCACCAATTGGACATCAAGGGGCAGTATCAGTCTATCCAATCTCAGATCAGTCAATGGCAAGAACAGCTGACCAAGAATCAAGATCTCTTGGCATCTCAAATAATTGATAATCAAGCTAAACACCAACAGCAAGAAACAAAGCACCAACAACTGACTGCACAGCAGAAACACCAAGAGGCAAAGCACCAACAACAGACTGCACAGCAGAAACACCAGGAAACAAAGCACCAACAACTGACTGCACAGCAGAAACACCAGGAAACAAAGCACCAACAACAGACTGCACAGCAGAAACACCAAGAAACAAAACACCAACAACTGACTGCACAGCAGAAACACCAAGAGACAAAGCACCAACTACTGACTGTACAACAGAAACAGCAAAAGACAAAGCACCAACAACTGATTGTACAGCAGAAACAGCAGATGCCAAGTACTGGAAAAGAGCACAGGTCAGTTGTTTTGACCAATGCTTCTCCATAAAATGTCAGCTTCAGTTTTTAGAATGTGACATAGATCTTAAAACACAAGTCTTGTATCTGGTAGAGACAGGCTAAGTAACTCATTCCTAAACAGATTTAGGAAGCATATTCTGGAGCTGTGATGGAGTATAAAATTGTATTCTAGCCTAGTTTAACTTATAAGGTCCCGACCACCTCTGACTTATAACATGATCCTGACCACCTCTGACTTATAACATGGTTCCAACCACCTCAGACTTATAACATGATCCCGACCACCTCAGACTTATAACATGATCCCGACCACCTCAGACTTATAACATGGTCCTGACCACCTCAGACTTATAACATGATCTCGACCACCTCAGACTTATAACATGATCTCGACCACCTCAGACTTATAACATGGTCCTGACCACCTCAGACTTATAACATGATCTCAACCACTTCTGACTTATAACATAATCCTGACCACCTCAGACTTATAACATGGTCCCGACCACCTCAGACTTATAATATGATCCCGACCACCTCTGACTTATAACATGGTCCCGACCACCTCTGACTTATAACATGGTCCCGACCACCTCCGGGTGAATAATTTGGCAAAAGTTGCTGAAACAGAAGAATAAAGCTAATAGCAAACTTATCTCTCTTCTTACAAACTTATCTCTCTTCCTACAAACTTATCTCTCTTCTTACAAAGTGAGAAACTCAGTAAAGCAACACTAACAACTTTATATGTAATAGTATGATGCTTGTGGTTAGTGTATATTGTAGTTTTAAAATTTGAATCTCCAAAAACTGGAATAAAATTGTATGCAAACTGGTTTACAAATAACCAGTTTTGTTCTATCTTCTTTAACAGTTGTTTAAGTGACCTATGAGCTAGGAGAAGAGTTAAATATGAATGATTATGAGCTGGGAGAAGAGTTAATTATGAACTATTATGAGCTAGGAGAAGAGTTAAATATGAACTATTATGAGCTGGGAGAAGAGTTAAATATGAACTATTATGAGCTAGGAGAAGAGTTAAATATGAACTATTATGAGCTAGGAGAAGAGTTAAATATGAACTATTATGAGCTGGGAGAAGAGTTAAATATGAACTATTATGAGCTAGGAGAAGAGCTAAATGTGAACTGTTATGAGCTAGGAGAAGAGTTAAATATGAACTACTATGAGCTAGTTTACGAACATTATTTTATTCTTTATTTGACCTGTTCATTCACAGAAAACATTTTGTTGCTTCCATGGTTAAGTTTCTTTGTTCTCCATCCAGTTCACAGTCTGGAGAACTTGGCCACAGAGCACAGCAACCAGTAACTAAAACATCTTCAGAACTACCTGCATCAGAGCAGAAATCTGCTGTTGTTAAATCTAAAAGTTCTGCAGACAAACAAAGGCCTAAATTTGAAAGGGAAGTTACTCCACGGGAGCAGCTGATGCTGGCTATAAGAAACTTTTCTAAGGAAGATCTTAACTCTGTAAGAAACTCTGACGTATGTTATTAAGTTTTTGCATAATAAACAGTGAGATCTGTTAGTAAAATTTAAGTTGCACAAGAAACAGTGGCATCTGGATTATAATTCAATTCATTTCAAGTGCCATGCTGTATGGCATAGGTGATCATTTCTCTCCACAATTCTCTGTCTTTTGTGTTGATTATGAGATCTGCTGGTGACTTTCTTCCTAGCCACACTGACAGCCCATCCAGTAACTTCTCTCTTTGTCTTCCTCTGTCTCTTCTTCTTTCAATTTTTCCACTTGCCACAGTATGTTCCAGTTTCCCTCTGCTCAGGAAATGTCCTATAAATCTTGCTTGTCTGCCTCTAAACTTTGCTATAATTTGCTTTTTAATTCCAGCCTTTCTTAAGACTTCTTTATTGGTTTTCTTGGCTGTCCATGGTAACTTCAACATCCCTCTTATTAATCACATCTCTGTGGCCTCCATTTCTCGCTGTACTCTCTTTTTCATAGACCATGCTTCACATCCATAAAAGTGAATCAAGTTAAAAAGTAGGTTAGGTAATTATGCAGTCCATGGGATAAACCTTGGAATTAAGTAAGATTTATTTTTAGAACACTCAGGTTATGTTTTGACCAGAAAAAAGTCCAATTGTCATGGGTTTGTTGTGCAGGAAGCCTGTTTATGGAAACAGCAGACAAAATTTAGGTTAACAGAGAGGATTTTTGTGAAGATGTTTTAGTGAAAACTAAAGGTCATAAAAATGTAACTTCATTGACTTGAGTTTATCATGATGGAACATTCAGGAAGCTTGGGGAGATTTTGTAGGGAATAATTTAAAGGTCAGAAAGGATGACTAGAGGTTGAGTTTTAGTGCAGTTCTTTATGTGATAGAGAAATAGTTACTTCTGTTTAGTAGAGATTTAGTCTTGAGTTATCATTCAACATGTGTTGAGATAAACTGGCTAGAGAGGTTTGGTTGAAATGTTCATTTAGCTTGAGTTTGGAATCTGTAGCTAATCTTTAACAGAAGTTGTGAAAATGTAGCATCCTGCATCTTTCCCATACTGCTAAATGTCACATGGGGCTTGCATGGTAGTTTGCTAAGTTTTCTTATTTTTAGCAAGATTTTCAACCTCAAAAAAGGGATGTTATGCTCACTAAACTGGCCTATCTTAACAATGTCCTCTTTAGAGTTTCATATAGTCGACCTCTTTTTCTTCAGCCTGTTATGTTCCACTTGATAGCGTGTTTTGGGATCCTCTGAGTGTTTCTTCTCATCACGTGACCGACGTATGTCCATCTTCTTTTTCTGATCAACCATGAAACATGTTGTTGTTTACTCATCTGATTTATCTGCATTGTTCTTAAATTCATTCCACTTTATACTGAGTATTTTTATTAGGCATTTGCTTTCATAAGAGTCTAATTTGTTGTCTATTTCTTTAGCTGTTTTCGTGATTAAAGAGAACTTTCGTTATTTTTTGTTTTTACCTTGTTAATTTCAAGTCCTATTTTACTACCCAGTGAAGTCAGAGTTATTCAAAAGTTATAAGCACAAAAACCAAGTTAAGACTATTCAATTAAATGTAATATTCACCCTCATTTATGCAGGTGAAAGCTGGAAAACAACTAAAGAAGTAGAAAAGAAATTAGAATCTTTTGAAAACAAATGCCTGATAAAAATACTCAGTATAAAGTGGAATGAATTCAAGAACAACACAGAGATAAGATAGATAACTGAACAACAATCAGTCTCATGGGTGATCAGGAAAAGGAGATGGACATATGCTGGTCACGTGATGAGAAGAAACAGTCAAAGAATCCCAAAATAACCTATCAAGTGGAACACAACAGGTTGAAGAAAAAGAGGCAGACCACGTGAAACTCTAAAGAGGACATTGTTAAGAGAGGCCAAATTAATAGGCATAAAATGCCTTGATGAGTTGAAAGGTCCGCCGAAGACAGGAAAAATTGGCGAACTACCTTGCTTGCCCCATGTGACGTTTAATGGCACGGGAGGGATATAAGACATAAGATAAGAAGTCAGATTATCTGTTTTTTTTTTGCATTGATTTCACATTGTCACTGTAGCATACAGTTGTAGTATTGTCCTGTTTAGGACAGGCAGTTGTTAATCTGAGGTGTTATTTGGAATTCATTACATTGTGAGAAGTTTTCAGTAATCTTGTGAGTCATCATCATCATCAGGTGCAGTGACGACTGGTGTGGCTGTTATGTTTCTCCAGAGTACACGATCCTTCATGCAGGCCATCAGCTCATTTGGTGATCTCTTCTCACACCATCCTGTCAGACTGTCCAGTATCATTTCTCTTGGTCTTCCTCTTGATCTTCTTCCTTTTATTATTCCTGTTGTTATAATATTTTCAATGCCCCCTCTTCTCATTGCATGTCCTATTAAAGTACATTGTCTCTTTCTTATCTTTTTGACAAGGTTTTTTGTCTCTCCAACTCTTCTCATACATTCTTCATTAGTTATTTTTGCTGTCCAAGGGATTTGCAACATTCTTCTAATAAAACACATTTCTATTCCTTCCAATGACTTTTGTGCAGACCTACCCATTGTCCATAATTCACTTCCATATAACAAGATAGGTTCAATATAGCATTTTAGGACTCATTTTCTAACATTCATTGATAAGGATGTGTTGGCTAATATTTTTCTCATTCTCTGAAATGCAGTCTTTGCTTGGCCTATTTTGTTCCTAATTTCTGTTCTGCATTTCCCATCTGAAGTTATTACTGCTCCAAGGTATTTGAATTTCTGCACCTGCTTTAGAATAGTTCCGTTTAATTTTATATTGCATGCTGATGGATTCTGTTTCTTAGATATAACCATAGTCTCTGTCTTTTTGATGTTCAAAGTAAGGCCTTTCTGTTCGTTTCCTTGGCGACTACTTTATCCAAGAGATTTTGCAGGTCTTGTTGGTCTCAGCTATCAGTACTGCGTCGTCAGCATACGGAAGGTTGTTAATATTGTATCCTCCAATTTTTATGCCTGGTTCTGTGATGATCATTCTTAGAATATTCTCACTGTACAGAGAAAAAAGGTCTGGAGATAGTAAATATCCTTGTCGCACCTCTTGTTTTATAGATTGATATTTTCCAGTTCTATTTTCAACTCGAATTGCTGCTTCTTGCTGCCAGCATAGATGTTTTACAATCCTCAAGTCTTTGCTATCTGTGTTTATGTCTTCTTCAAACATTTTAATAATTTCATCATGTTTCACTTTGTCAAATGCCTTGGTGTAATCAATGAAGCATAAGTAGAGATCTTTCTGTACTTCTAAAGCACTTTCTGTTAGTGTTTGTGAAGCATAAATGTGTCCTTTTCCTTCAACAAATCCAAACTGTTCATCTGCTATTTCTATTTTTATCTTTTTCCTTCTTCTTCTCATAATAATTCTCAGAAGTAGCTTTTTCATGTGACACGAGGGGCTGGTAGTCCGGTGGTCGTCACATTCTTTTGCACCTGGTTTCTTTGGTAGTGCTATAAACTTCGATTTAAGCAGGTCACTGGGCATATAACCACTGTTGTAAATGTCATTCAGTAACTTGGTTATTATTTTTATTCCTATCTCCTCTAGTGCCTCTATTTCTTCTATTGTTATATTATCAGGCCCAGTTACTTTTCCTTTCTTCATGTGTTTGATGGCATCTATGATTTCATCTTCAAGTATTCATGGTATATCACAGTTTTCAGTATCTGGTGTTAATTCTGGTCTTTCTCCTCCATATAGCTCACCAATATACTCTGTCCACCTGTCCACATTGTCTTCTTTTCCTATTAACATTTTACCTTCTTTCGATTTCAGGCATCCTGTGGTATATTTTGTTTTCCTGCCTGTGAGTTCACTAATTTGTTTGTGCATGTTTTTGCTGTCTTTATTATGAGAGTCCTCTATCTGTCTGCACTGTTCATTTAACCACACTTCTTTTGGTTCTCTGCATTTGCGTTTATTTCTTTATTTATCTTGGTATATTTTTCCTCGTTATTTTTACTCCTCCTCCTCTTGTCCATCAGTCCTAAGATGTCGTCTGTCATCCATTTATTTTTAGAGGCTTCTTTTTTTTTGGTGGTATTACCTCCCAGTTTATAGAATCCCTTAACATTGCCCGTTGTTCATCTATACTATTTATCTTTGCTATTGCATTGCATCTATTTGTTATAATAACTTTGTATTGTTCTCGCATTTCTTGGTCATTTTTAAAGAGTTCTGTATTCAGTTTGATGTTTTTCACCTTTCTGCATGCTTTCTTTAGGTTTATTCTAATTTGAGTATGTATTTTTTTTTGGATAATTTATTTGGTAGTGGTTGCTTCCCATATCGCATAGTCATGCCAGGAATATTGTGTTTGTAATCTTGTCAAGCCTTGTGGCTTCATCCCATTTCCCATCAGTTCATTTTCTTCAGTCAGTCAGTAAATGTACTCTGTGTGTACTTTCTAGCTGGAAACTTATTGACATGATGAAGTTTTTCTGGAGTTAGTTCTCTTGTGCGATTGGAAGCCTAGTTGATGTCTTCATTTGTGACACTGGTGTTTTCGTTGTAGTACTAGCCAGATTGGGTAATGTTGTTGTGTCACTCAGGGAATACTACAGTGACAAGCTTGCCTATTTGGTTTAAAAGTAGATGAACAAAATCTTTCAGGCAACAACAACAAGAAGAATAACATAAAAGGCACAGCAGATCTCCAAATTCTTTGTGAGAAATTCTATCTAAGAAGAAGACATTCACTTGTTTTTGCCAGTCTAACAGAATCCTAGATAAGCTAGCAGCAGAGAGAGATTCTAGTGTAGTTGGTGCTGTGATGGCACATCAGTGCTTGTCACAGGGTGATTCATCTTTAAGGCCGCTACTATTTTGGCAACCCAAGGAAAAACACAAGAAGTAACAGAAGGTTAATACTGAAGATGAAGCTTCTGATTTATCAAACCTGTGTGTTTAGCACTTTCTTATATGGATTTAAAGCATAGACACTATGTTCAAAGTGAGAGAAAAACACTTAACAAATTCCATCTTGGCTGCCTCACAAATTAATATCATTTGGCAGGATAAAGTAACCAATTCTGAGGCCTTGCAGTGCTCTAAGCTTTCATAAATGATAACACTAAGCAGCAGAAGACTGAAATGGTTGGGGCTTGTGGCAAGAATGGATGACACCAATTCAGAAGCAGATTTCTAAATGCGAAGATAAGAAGGGAAGGAGAATGCATGTGGACTAAAACTGAGATAAAAAGATATTTGTAAAATTTCAGTTTGAGATTTCTATAAGCCACAGGATCAGGGAAGAACTTGCATATAGCCATGTTACTTGGGAAGTGACCCTGCCTAAGTATGCACTATCTTGTGAGGAGAAAACTAGCTCAAATGTGCAAATGCAAAGAAACTGAACCTTGTAATACAAATATTGTTTGCTGTAGTTGTGGCTAGTTATGTATATCCAACATCTGTAAAGTCAAGCACAAGAGGACAAGCAAAATAGTGCTTGGGAGAAACCTCAGCTGATATCTTCCTGGTTAAAAACTGTCTTCTTAGATTAAAGGTACCATTTTATATATATACCAAGTTAAGAGTATTCAATTCAAATGTGATATTCATCCTAATTTATGCATGTGAAAGCTGGAAATCAACTAAAGAAATAGACAAGAAATTAGACTCTTTTAAAAACAAATGCCTAAGGAAAATATTTGGTATAAAGTGGAATGAATTCAAGAACAATGCAGAGATAAGACAGATAAGCAAAAAAAATCTGTCTCATGGGTGATCAGAAAAAGAAGATGGACGTATATAGGTCATGTGATGAGAATAAACAATCAGAGAATACCAATTCAAGCTATCAAGTGGAGTACAACAGGCTGAAGAAAAAGAACTCAACCACGTGAAACTCTAGAGGACATTGTTGAGAGAAGCCAGTTTAGCATCCCTTGATGAAGTTGAAAGACTCGCCAAGAACAGGAAAACTTGGCAAACAACTATGCGAGCCCTAAGTGACATTTAACGGAACGGGAAGGATGTAAGATATATATATATATATATATTATATACCTAGTTTTTCATTTATGGCTCTTTCGTAGTGATGCTGTACTGAATGTGCTTACATATTGTGTTGCTTCCCATCTCATTATTCTCTTCATCTCTTGACGTTTCCCTAGTCATTATTCAGTTCATCTTTTTATATTTCCATTCTCTTCATTCTCTCCATCTCTTTATTATTTTTCTCCTCATTATTCTCTCCAACTCTTGATTATTTTTCTCCTTGTTATTCTATTTCTTGATGCTTCCCTTCTCATTATTGTGCTCATATTTTGATGTTTTGGTTCTTCAGTATGAATTAATGTGTATTTTAATTCTGGTTTACTGATTTATTTTCAGGTACCTGTGCAGAAGACCAACTGGATTGCCAGCAGTCGATAACAGCAGAAGACCAACTGGCTTTCCGGCAGTCAATAACATCAGAAAACCAACTGGATTGCCAGCAGTCGAGAACAGCAGAAGATCAACTTGATTACTAGCAGTTGATAAGCACAAAAGACAAACTTGACTGCTAGCAGTCAATTACAGCAAAAGACCAACTGGACTGCCAGAAATTGATAACAGCTACTCTTTACTATAAAATAAAAATAAATAGTTAAATGGTGAAACAACAACTTGGTTTGATATAAAACAAGGGGTCCATCAGGGGTGCATATTGTCACCTTACTTATTTAACTTGTATACTGAAAATATAATGAGGAATGTTAGAGAAGATGTAGACAAAGAATATTACGATGCCATAACAATTGGTGGTTATGAAATACCAGAGATCAGATATGCTGATGACACATTATTACTGTCCACAACACAAAAATGAATGGAAAAACTAATTAAGTCAGTTCGTACGAATAGTGAAAAGCAAAAGCTCTATCTTAATGCGAAGAAAACTAAATTGATGACAAATGACAAAACAAACAAGGCAGCTGAAATATGTATCAATGAGGAAAAACTAGAAGAAGTGGAGAGTTTTGAATATATTGGATCACTACTAACTAATAATGGAGATACAATGAGGGAAATTAAAAGGAGGACATCTATCGCTCTTCAGAAAGTAAAACAACTAAAGAATCTGTGGAGAGGAACAGACAGAACTACAAAAATAAGATTTTTAAGAGCATGCATCTTTCCCATCGCAACATATGCCTGTGAGACCTGGACACTTAACAAAACTGCTGAGAAACACATAAATGCCTTTGAATGTAAATACTACAGAAGAGTTATTCAAATATCATGGACACAAATATATCCATACTACAAGAACTTAATATTGAAGAAGGCAGGCTAGTAAAAAGGATTAAAGAGAGAAAACTGAAATATTTTGGACACATTAAAAGTCATGATAATCTAGAGAAAACCATCTTGGAAGGGTACATGGGAAAAAGAAAGAAAGGAAGACCAAGGTGAAGATGGCTGCAAGACATTGTTGATGATCTGCAAATGGATGCATCAGCAGCAGGCCATCTTGCTCACAACCGAGAGGCCAACAGGAGTGCTGTTAGGGAGGCAAAGTTCCGCAAGGGACATGCAAATGAATGAATGAAACTCTTTACTATACACAGTTGGTGTATACAGTCATCTGAAATGGCCTTTCAGTGATAAAATTTACAGTAACAGAAATAGGATACTGCTAAAAAATTATGAGAATCAAGGAAGTTTTTTTGTATGTGCTGAGCTGTGTACACACACTGCAAAAGTTCTACTAAAACTTGCAGTGACATTGTCAACAAACTTGACACGATGTATGGAAACAAATTTGATCAGCATAACGATTTATCATATTCCATGCCTGCATTTCTTAAGAAAATAAATTTGTATGATGTTCTGAAGATTGACTGACTGATTTACTGATTGATTGAACTTTATTTGCAAAGTGCGATGAATTGGGTACACAGACCTGCCTGCTATCTATCATACAACTTTCTCTCAGTTCCAAACATTTTACATCAGATAGTACAAACATGTTATGGATATAACAAACATGATTAAGTCTGAAATGAAAAACATGGCAATCTCAAATCCACTTTGCAGTATGAATAATTAACAAATTCCTGAGCAACGCTAGGTAATCACCTAGTACTTACTTACATTTTAATTTGTGCTTGTTACTGTCACTGGTAACATAACTAAAGTAATTTATTTGGCACGTAGTGATGATTTGATGAATGCACATATTTTTTATACACGAGAGTATTTATAAACAGAGTCTTATACATACTCTGCCCTTTATTTATAGTTTCAAGGGGAGATAATCAAGCATGTTCAAGTTAATATCTTCCTAGCTGACTTTCTAAACTTATGCCATATTTGTCTATATTTACACTGTACATTTATACTGTATGTTTACATTGCATAAGCTGTATGTTTATATTGTGTGTTTACATTATATGTTTATGCTTTGTGTGTTTCTGTTGCATGTTTACACTATGTGCTATGCTACATGTTTACACTGTGTGTTTATGCTGTATGTTTATGCTATGGCATTGTCAGGAAGTTAAATATTTGAAGGCTTATGTGACACTCAACTGTATGACACTAAACTATGTGACATTATACTGTGTGACACTAAACTATATGACATTATACTGCGTGACACTAAACTATATGACATTATACTGCGTGACACTAAACTATGTGACATTATACTGTGTGACACAAGACATACTGTGACACTAAACTGTGTGACACTAAACTATGTGACCTTATACTGTGATACTAAACTGTGTGATACTATACTATGTGACATTATACTGTGTGACACTAAACTATGTGGCATTATACTGTTTGACACTAAACTATGTGATGTTATACTGTGTGAAACTAAACTATAAGGTCAAACAATTAAGTAATGAGACTAATTACATAAAAAATAAAATAAACAACAGGTGAAGATATAACCTGTATTTTATTCAAAGTAAGCCCCTTGTGCATTGATACACTGAGTGGCATGATCTAACAAACACTGGAATGACTTCTGCAGTTCTTCTTTTGGTATGGTCCTTAAACTCAATGTTACGGCCCTTTGGATATCATCAGTATTGTCAAAGAAGCATCCTTTCAATGGTAACTTTAATTTTGGGAATTGAAAATAATTGCAGGGAGACAAATCTGGGGAATAGGCTGGATGGTTGAGAACACACAGTTGTTTTTGGGCCAAAATTTCCTATACAACTACTGCCTGGTGAGCCGGTGCATTATCATGAAGAAGGAAAAACTGCCAGGTTTCGAATACTCGGGTCAGACTCGGAGAATCCATTTATAGGCATTTCAAAAAACTTAAATAAAGTTTGGCAGTGACAGTCTGTCCTTCTGGAATAAATTCTTTGTGAATATCTCCTCTGCTAGAAGCACACCAACATTCTCTTCACTTTTGACTTTTGAAGGCTATTTTTTTGCCTTTTGGTGATGATAATGACTTCCACTGAGCACTTTGGCATTTAGTTGTGGGATCATAGCAGAAAATCCATGTTTCATCCTCTGCAACAATCAAATTTAAGAAATGTTTATTTCTGTGACATGTTTTGATGATGTCTTTTGTGTACAGAACACACTAATGTCTTTGGTCATCAGACAACGAATGTGGTACAAACCGGCAAGCAACTATTTTCTTGCCCGAATCTTCCATTAAATTTTTACGAATGGTCTCTCGGTTAACACCAAATTCATCTACCATCATCCTCACAGTCAAACAATGATATTCTTGTATCCGTTCTCTGTCTTATGCGATGAGATCCTCATTACGAACAGAAATTGGGCATCCACGTCTAGTTGCATTTGTTATCATTTCTACACCACTTTTGAATTGTGAATACCACCTGAATATCTGTGCACGAGATAAACAATTATCCCCATAAACTTGTCGCATCAGTTCAACCATCTCAGTAGCACTTTTTCTGAGTTTTAAACAAAATTTAATATACAACTACTGCCTGGTGAGCCGGTGCATTATCATGAAGAAGGAAAAACTGCCAGGTTTCGAATACTCGGGTCAGACTCGGAGAATCCATTTATAGGCATTTCAAAAAACTTAAATAAAGTTTGGCAGTGACAGTCTGTCCTTCTGGAATAAATTCTTTGTGAATATCTCCTCTGCTAGAAGCACACCAACATTCTCTTCACTTTTGACTTTTGAAGGCTATTTTTTTGCCTTTTGGTGATGATAATGACTTCCACTGAGCACTTTGGCATTTAGTTGTGGGATCATAGCAGAAAATCCATGTTTCATCCTCTGCAACAATCAAATTTAAGAAATGTTTATTTCTGTGACATGTTTTGATGATGTCTTTTGTGTACAGAACACACTAATGTCTTTGGTCATCAGACAACGAATGTGGTACAAACCGGCAAGCAACTATTTTCTTGCCCGAATCTTCCATTAAATTTTTACGAATGGTCTCTCGGTTAACACCAAATTCATCTACCATCATCCTCACAGTCAAACAATGATATTCTTGTATCCGTTCTCTGTCTTATGCGATGAGATCCTCATTACGAACAGAAATTGGGCATCCACGTCTAGTTGCATTTGTTATCATTTCTACACCACTTTTGAATTGTGAATACCACCTGAATATCTGTGCACGAGATAAACAATTATCCCCATAAACTTGTCGCATCAGTTCAACCATCTCAGTAGCACTTTTTCTGAGTTTTAAACAAAATTTAATATTAGCTCCATGCTGATTACATATCAATGCACCTCTGACTAGATCAGCAAAATGGTGGCTTGTTTGTCATCTGCTTATCGGGCAGCGATGAAAAGTTGCCAGATCACAGATGAAGGTTGCTTCTTTGGATTCCATGCTTTGCTTCATAAATGGCATTTCTGTCTTGGCCATAATAAAATCAGTCTCATTACTTAATTGTCGGACCTTGTATGAGATTTTCTGCTCTGTGTGAAATTAAACTATGTGATGTTATACTGTGTGACACAAACAGTGTGACATAGTGTGTGACATTAAATTATGTAACATTAATTATGTGATATTATACTGTTACACTGATCTGTGTGACACTGAACTATGTGACATTATACTGTGTGACATTAAACTGTGTGACACTATATTATGTAACATTATACTCTGTGACACTAAACTGTGTGACACTAAAATATGTGACAGTATAGTGTGTGACATTAAATTTTGTGACACTAGACTGTGTGATATACTGTGTGACACTAAACTGTGTGACATTATACTATGTGACACTCCTGTGTGACACTAAACTTTGTGACACTCAAATGTATGACATTAAACTGTATACACTAAACTTTAGAACACTAAACTGCATGACACTAAACTGCAGAATACTAAAACGTATGACACTAAACTGTAGAACACTAAACTGTATGACACCAAACTGTATGACACTAAACTGTAGAACACTAAACTGTATGACACCAAACTGTATGACACTAAACTGTAGAACACTAAACTGTATGACACCAAATTGTAGAACACTAAACTGTATGACACCAAACTGTATGACACTAAACTGTAGAACACTAAACTGCATGACACTAAACTGTAGAACACTAAACTGTATACACTAAACTTTAGAACACTAAACTGCATGACACTAAACTGCAGAATACTAAAACGTATGACACTAAACTGTAGAACACTAAACTATATGACACCAAACTGTATGACACTAAACTGTAGAACACTAAACTGTATGACACCAAACTGTATGACACTAAACTGTAGAACACTAAACTGTATGACACCAAATTGTAGAACACTAAACTGTATGACACCAAACTGTATGACACTAAACTGTAGAACACTAAACTGCATGACACTAAACTGTAGAACACTAAACTGTAGAACACTAAAATGTATGACATTAAACTGTAGAACACTAAACTGCATGACACTAAACTGTAGAACACTAAACTGTATGACACTAAACTGTAGAACACTAAAATGTATGACATTAAACTGTAGAACACTAAATTGCATGACACTAAACTTTATGGCACTAAACTGTAAAACACTAAACTGTATGACATTAAACTGTAGAATACTAAAATATGTGACATTAAACTTATTGACCATGAATTTTTTTCAGCCCATGAGCAACACTGTGTAAGCAGACAAGCTGTATATGTGACAGCATGTTCATTGCTTACTAAGCTGTACCATAAAGAGTAAACAGAAGCTACTGGTATTATTTTGTGTGTTCATGGCCTGGTCAGAGAGTGGACACTACCACCATGATTTGTTTGATGTTCTGTTGTCTGCTTATTCTTGATAAATGCCCACAAGAACTGTACATAATATATATTGTGTTGTCACAAGCTGGAGTCAGAAATGATGTAGTACACAAGTGTTATCACAAGTTGGAGTCTGAAATTCTGTAGTACACAAGTGTTATCACAAGTTGGAGTCTGAAATTCTGTAGTACACAAGTGTTATCACAAGTTGGAGTCTGAAATTCTGTAGTACACAAGTGTTATCACAAGTTGGAGTCTGAAATTCTGTAGTACACAAGTGTTATCACAAGTTGGAGTCTGAAATTCTGTAGTACACAAGTGTTATCACAAGTTGGAGTCTGAAATGATGTAGTACAAAGTAAACATAAGCTGTAAGTATTGCTGGTTACATGGAAGCTAACCAATTATTTTGTACTTTGCTTTGTTGTTGTGACAGAGCTCAGCCATTTCAGTCTTTTGTTGTCACACAGCTCAGCCATTTCAGTCTTTTGTTGTCACACAGCTCAGCCATTTCAGTCTTTTGTTGTCACACAGCTCAGCCTTTTCAGTCTTTTGTCACACAGCTCAGCCATTTCAGCCTAGTCAGATCTTGTGGTTATCTTGAGCTGCAGGAGAAGAAAATGAGCAAAATTCATATTGTATGAAATTATTTTTATGTCATACTATATTAAAATATTTTTATGTCATACTGTATGAAAGTATTTTTATGTCATACTGTACGAAAGCATTTTTATGTCATACTGTATGAAATTATTTTTATGTCATACTGAATAAAAGTATTTTTGTGTCATACTGTACGAAAGTATTTTTATTTCATACTGTACGAAAGTATTTTATGTCATACTGTACAAAAGTATTTTTATGTCATACATGTACAAAAGTAATTTTGTCTCTGCTTTTTAAAGAAATATTAACTTGATTCTGCTTTACAAGCAGGCTTTTTCTTGGGTGAAAGTTTTGAAAGTTTGAGTACTGCCATGTTACATAAACTAATTGAAGTTTATGAATGTGTGTTAATTACATTTTATAATTATGCCTGACAACAAGAGAAATGTCAAGTTTCATTGAATGTCAAACTGGTTATTTTAGTGAAAATGGAAATAGAAGATGAGCATACTAATGGTTCTTTCATAAGAGTCTGATTTGCTGTGGGTGCAACTGAACCAGCAACTTAGTACAAAATTTTAACAAAATTGCTATCATCATCATTATTCCTTTTATATTGGCAGGTTATAAACTAGTGTATTTTAATAATTATATAATATGACAAGAGCATGAGATTTAAAAAAACTATAGTTCATGAAATAAATAATAGGAAGACTCCATATCAACCTCCAACATTTATCCTGGCCAATCAGAATATTCATCCTGGCCAATCAGAACATTCAGTTAAGTGTGCAAAATTTCTACCAGTGATCTAGCATGAAGCAGTGTGATTTCCAAATGTTGGAGATTTTGATGGAACACCTTAGAATCAGTCTGTTTATGAATAAAGTGAAAGTATTATTTATACAGGAATGATTAAATATTTCACAATTTGATGTTTGTCTTTCAAAATATTTATATCTTACTTTGCAAATGAGAAAAGTTTTGGCTCTATAATAAAATATATGAATGAGATTTTTTTTCTTCTTTGTGATGCAGTTGTTGTTCGTGCTACTGATTATAATGTTGTTGTTCTTGCTACTGATTATAATGTTGTTGTTCTTGCTACTGATTATAATACTGCTGTTGTTCTTGCTCCTGATTATAATGCTATTGTTTATGTCCTTGCTCCTGATTATAATGTTGTTGTTGTTCTTGCTACTGATTACTAGTGATATGAAGTTTTTAAAAAAATGAGATAGCTAAGAACAGTGTGAGACTGAGTTTTCCAAACTAACTGTTACATTTTAAACAGTTACTACTTTTTAGCTGTTATATTTGAAATAGTTACTACTACATCATTTTGATGGAATTATCAATGAGATATTATTTTACACTCCAGTTGCACTAACACACGTTTATAACCAGTCCATTGTGAAGAATTCAGTCCCTGAGAATTGCAAATGCCAACACCATTTTTGGGTGTGTTAGATCAAGACTGTTTTTACAAGACTGATCAAAGCTAAAACAATTTCATTCTTGTGAAACAACATTAAAAAAAAAACATTTGTTGCAGAATATCATTTTATTTGAGCATGATATATGCAATGAAGAGTTTGTCCAAATTATACAAGAAATTAAAACTGAAGCAGTGAAATGTTTGAATTTCTTTTGACATAATATTATAATTCTTTCTTTGATATGCAATAATAATATAATTCTCCGTTTTTATGTGTATATCATAACTGATAGTTCATATGAAATATTTTGAATCTAATCTATCAAAGATCAAAATATGTGAAAAAAAGTTGTTTTTTTTAAATTTCTTCATTGTGCTGCCACATTGTAAAAGTAAGGTAAAGGTAAAATTTCTGTTTCCATGGCGGCATATTAGGAGCATGGTCTTAGGCTTGTACTTCCAAGACCTTCAGCACATGAAAGTGTGAAGTGGTCAGTATCATACCTTGCCACATTTACCTTCCCAGATTTCTCTGGTACCCATTTTTAGAGGCTGGGTAGACCCCGGGGCATGTTTGGTGTGTACCAGAAAAAAAAAAACTATTGCTAGGACTTGATCCTGGTACCACCAGATTAGTAAACCAAGCAGCCTAACCACTCAGCTAGTCACGCCGCCATTTTACAAGTAATCGATTATTTATTATTCTGTAAATTATTGGCGGTCAGACGGTATCTGGCTGTGGACAACCTACCACCCAGACAACCTTCCACCCAGACAACCTACCACCCAGACAACCTACCACCCGCTGGCTGCAGTTATCCGATAACTGTTGTAAGGAATGCGTTACAAATATTTTTTAAAAATATATATATATCTATACACACACAAATGGTAACAATTATCAAAATAATTATGGACATCATTCATTTTACACACGGAGGCAGAAAGTACTCACTACTGGAGTGACTGTACAGTCTTTCTTGCCTAAGACATGGCTCACTGTAGATTTGCTACCTGCGGACATGGTACACTCACTTTGGAAGGAAACCTTCCCTTCAAATTTAAGTTAAAAATTGGGGAACGTGGATAGAATATACATTTTTTTTTTTTAAATTTTAAAGCTGCCGCATTTATTCATTTATTTACTGAGAGAACACTGTTGAGATGCTTTCTTGAGTTTATGAGATTCAGAATCTTCCTTCTTACACTTTAATAAAACAAATTATATCACGTGACATATTCTCCAGCAAATGTTACAAATTCATGTGAGTGAGTGAGTGAGTGAGTGAGTGGGTGGGTGGGAGGGTGAGTGTGTGAGTGAACGAACTAACCTCTAGCTGTCACGGGCTGGAATGGGGTATTTGTTTCGCTGACCTTGATAGTGGTTGTCATGTGTACAGCATGAATCAGGCATTGCGCATTAATATACTTGAACGTGTACAGATATTGACAACCTGTTGCTCCAGACAGTTACGTTTATTTCACAAACAATAAACTATAAATCATGATGATGACGAAACAAAATGGTAGTAAACAACCATTATGAAATATCTTTCTCTTGTATGGAGTTCTCACGCAGTCTTTCTTCCACATCGCAATGTCTTGCAAACCCTTATTTACTTTCTTAATGTTTGCCACAGCTATCTTGCGCCTGCTAGAATGTTTTTGTAACTTATGTCTGTCTCGTCCGGCCAATACTGTTTAGCTACAAACGCATCTCATTCCCGTCACTTGGTCTTCTTGTGACTTAGAGAGTGCCCGTTTCACTAACTAAACAAATCTCAGAAATTCATCATTCCTTTTACATTTGGTCTCAATGATTTAGTATAATTTACAAGCTACCTTTAAACTCATCCTTTGTTTCGTCAGCCTTTCACTGTAATGGTCTCGCCTCTTATCGCCGACGTCATTTTCGAACAGATAAAAGGGATGGCGACTGCAGTAAAACTGGTTAATATAAATAAGGTAGATAGAGGTGTATGGTGCAGTTTTACAAAGTGAGGGAGGAAGTGAGCAAGGTGAGAAAAAAACGAATATAAAGTATGAGAATGTATAAATGAAAAACATACAACATCCGATATTTCGGCGTGAGCCTTATTCGAGGATACATGCAAAAACAAAATACAAACATATATAACTTATCTGAAGCGTCTTGCTCTCAGTAAATCGGAAATGTGTGTGGAAGAAGGAGGAGGAGGGAAAAAAAACCGTTGCCTACAGACAAAAGATTCCCGATATAGCCAATCATAGCGAAGAAGCGGAGAGAGAGGAGCGAGAGGAGCAGAACAAGTGGGAGAAAGGGGTTGGGGGAAGGCAATAGAAACATGATAGCCGCTAGAGGTGTCGGGGGGGGGGTGGGGGGAAAGGGGAGAGAAAAGAGGACGCGAGAGATAATGAATGAAGAACGTAAACACCTACAGGGAGGAAATGTAAAACTGGTGAATGGGACAAGACCAATATGTTGGCAGAGAAGGAAATAGGATGGTGGTAGGTAGGGAGGGGTAGCATAGAGAAAGAAATTAGAGTATAAAAAAGGCCAGTGGAAAAATAAAGAAGTTACAGAAAGCTGAAGACATTGTTAATTCCAGCTGGGTGGAGACAGCCAGTCTGGAAAATAAGGCGCTGTTCTAGGACCCTCCGAGATCGTACATCTGCGGAACAAGAGCGGATCGCACTAACCGAAATGTCCTGTTTGCCCCTGTGGTTACCAAGGCAAAAATGTTTAGCCACAGGTGTCCAGGCCCTCTTAGAAATATCATTGAGATGCTGGCGAAATCGATCTCCTAACCGCAAGCCAGTTTCCCCTATGTACTTCAAACCGCAACGTTTGCACATGATAACATAAATGACATTTCGTGAAGTGCAGGTGAAACCCTCCTGTACTGATAACGTGGATTTAGGGAAAGAGATCTGGCTGGCCTCGACAACAAACGGACAAGTGTTGCATCTACGGCGTCCACAACTGTTTAGCTACAAACGCATCTCATTCCCGTCACTTGGTCTTCTTGTGACTTAGAGAGTGCCCGTTTCACTAACACATTGCGGTGTGAAGTACATAGGGGAAACTGGCTTACGGTTAGGAGATCGATTTCGCCAGCATCTGAATGGTACCATAAAAAGTGTCATCTGTCTAAACTGCACCATACACCTCTATCTACCTTATTTATATTAACTAGTTTTACTGCAGTCGCCTCCCTTTTATCTGTCACATTCTCCTACTTGACTGCGACATTGTTGCGTAAATTTTTGTCTGTTTTCGTTGACTTCTGCCGTGTTATCTATCCCTCTATTTCTTTCCAGACTCTGTAACTCTGTCTATCCCACTGTTCATTTTCAGAGTCTGTACCCTTTCCTGGTAGGTTTCATCTCCCTCACCTGTTATCATCTCTTCATTCATCTCCGTTTTCATTCCTTCTGTGCTTGTCAGGTTAGCCTCTACTCTCCCTCCACACCCCAGTCATTCGATATCTCTTCTGGTCACCATGCCTTCTTTAAATCGTATCACCAAATCTCTCAAGTCTTTTATTACTCTCTCTTTCAGTCTTTTGTCACCTCTCCTTTCCCGTACCGCCACTGACCTCGCTTTTGCCACGTACAAGAAGACGCGGTTCACTTCTCACGTTCATTTTCTCAACTGTCTTCGCCTGAGGGTTGTTCCCAAAGGTTTTACTACTAAGTTTTCACCGGCCATGGGCACTCTCCACCCCAGAATCGGTCAGCGTCTTTGTGCTATCGAAACCAATTGCGCATTTCAACGCATGCGCTGTGTCGTGGAGGGACACATTAAACTCCTCTCGGACCTCGATAGTCAGATTGCTCTACTCTCTGCCCGTCACCACCACGTTACACACGATAATTACCACATCTATCGCCTGATCCGTGAGATTATTCACTCCACCATCAGACAATTCTACCTGCAACTTTCTTCTCTCAAAAAGCAGAAACTTTCTGCTCTCCGTCCCTCTCCCCTCCGATGATGACCCTTTCTCTCGCTTCTCCAAACAACCATCCACCTGGACACCTTCAGCAGGAGCGTCTTGTGCCCTGGACATTGATCACACTCTCTACGAAATCCGCAAGCTTCGCCTTCCCCGTGTACGACACTCGAACCTGACTCCCGGGGAGCAAGGCGCACTTTCTCAACTTCAGCGTAGGCGAGATATCGTGATCAAGAGTGCAGACAAGGGCGGAGCTATCGTTTGTTGGAAGAAAGAATTGTACATCCAGGAGGCCATGGGCCAGCTGAGCAACACTAAATTTTATGCCTCTCGCCCTCAAGATCCGACTCTGGCCAACAACCACCATGTTCGAGACACGATCAACGAACTCATCCACAAGGCCAAGTCTGGTCTTTCTCCCTCGGCTACACATCTTCACATCCGCGACAGCTGCTTAGGGAAACCATCTTTTTATCTACTCCCTAAGATTCACAAACCAGGAAACCCAGGAAGGCCCATAATGTCTGCTTGTTCCTGCCCTACGGAACAAATCTCTGATTTTCTTGACAGCATCTTTCAACCTCTGGTCACTAGTCTGCCCACTTATCTCAAGGACACCAATCATGCTCTCATTACTTTTGAGACCCTTACACTCCTGCCTGGTCACACCTACCGTATCTTCACCCTTGATGTAGTATCCTTATACACATCCATCCCACATGACCAAGGACTTCAGGCCGTCAAGTTCTTTCTGAACAAAAGACGCAATCCCTCTATTCCTACTTCTACTATTATGCGCCTTACACAACTTGTCCTCCAACTCAATTCTTTTGAATTCAATGGCCTTTACTTTGACCAGATCAGTGGTGTAGCCATGGGTACCAATATGGGCCCCAGCTACGCGTGTCTGTTCATGGGCCACTTCGAACACAAGATTCTGAGAGCCTTTAGAGGCCCTTTTCCCGCCTTCTATAGACGCTACATAGACGATGGCATTGGGATCACATCAATGCCAGAGGAAGACCTTAACAACTTTATCAGTTTTGTTAAAGAATACAATCCTGTCATTTCTTTCACCTCCCATATCTCTGCTACTTCCGCTAACTTTCTTGACATTGCCGTCACTATCGGCCCCTCCGGGCTTACTACTTCTATCCACTATAAACCTACAGACTCTCACAGCTACCTCCTGTACTCTTCCTCCCATCCCAGATCGTGTAAGGACTCTATTCCTTTTTCCCAGCTTCTTAGGTTGCGACGTTTGTGTAAGGAGGATTTGGATTTAGAGGATCAAGGCCACAAATTACTAGATTTCTTCCGTCAACGCGGCTATCCAGACCACGTTCTCTCGTCGTCTTGGAACCGCATTAGCCACATATCGCGGCAACAAGCCCTCACCCCTAAACCGCACTGTAGCTCGGACAGGGTGAAACTAGTACTCACGTACCACCCCCATAGCTTGGCAGTTAAAAACATACTGTTTCGCCATCTCCACCTCCTCCAGACCGAGCCTGAGACACGTGAACTTTTTGGGGAACCCCCATTGGTGGCTTACAGACGTGACAAAAACCTCAGAGACCTTTTAATTCGTAGTCATCTTAAGACAGATGACACTTTTTATGGTACCAGACATTGTGGACGCCGTAGATGCAATACTTGTCTGTTTGTTGTCGAGGCCAGCCAGATCTCTTTCCCTAAATCCACGTTATCAGTACAGGAGGGTTTCACCTGCACTTCACGAAATGTCATTTATGTTATCATGTGCAAACGTTGCGGTTTGAAGTACATAGGGGAAACTGGCTTGCGGTTAGGAGATCGATTTCGCCAGCATCTCAATGATATTTCTAAGAGGGCCTGGACACCTGTGGCTAAACATTTTTGCCTTGGTAACCACAGGGGCAAACAGGACATTTCGGTTAGTGCGATCCGCTCTTGTTCCGCAGATGTACGATCTCGGAGGGTCCTAGAACAGCGCCTTATTTTCCAGACTGGCTGTCTCCACCCAGCTGGAATTAACAATGTCTTCAGCTTTCTGTAACTTCTTTATTTTTCCACTGGCCTTTTTTATACTCTAATTTCTTTCTCTATGCTACCCCTCCCTACCTACCACCATCCTATTTCCTTCTCTGCCAACATATTGGTCTTGTCCCATTCACCAGTTTTACATTTCCTCCCTGTAGGTGTTTACGTTCTTCATTCATTATCTCTCGCGTCCTCTTTTCTCTCCCCTTTCCCCCCCCCCCCCCCCCCCGACACCTCTAGCGGCTATCATGTTTCTATTGCCTTCCCCCAACCCGTTTCTCCCACTTGTTCTGCTCCTCTCGCTCCTCTCTCTCCGCTTCTTCGCTATGATTGGCTATATCGGGAATCTTTTGTCTGTAGGCAACGGTTTTTTTTCCCTCCTCCTCCTTCTTCCACACACATTTCCGATTTACTGAGAGCAAGACGCTTCAGATAAGTTATATATGTTTGTATTTTGTTTTTGCATGTATCCTCGAATAAGGCTCACGCCGAAATATCGGATGTTGTATGTTTTTCATTTATACATTCTCATACTTTATATTCGTTTTTTTCTCACCTTGCTCACTTCCTCCCTCACTTTGTAAAACTGCACCATACACCTCTATCTACCTCATTTTCAAACAGCCATTTTAAAAATTCTACACTTTTGTTATTCAATCCAGTCACAACAAAACGCTTTTGATAACCTGAATCTGACCATGAAGTTTAACAACTTTTTAAAAATTTAAATCTGTCAGTTTCACACACATAGATGCAGAATGTAAATTGTTGTATGAGGTGGGTTTATATGATGGGCTTTATTTCGCTGTTAGTTCTTATTATTTCGTTATTTGAACAAACCGCGCCTTCAAATTATATTGACATGTATAAATAATATACGTGTGATAGCACGGGCAAGCACAAACACCAAGTTAAGACTATTCAGTTCAAATGTAATATCCATCCTTATTTATGCATGCGAAAGCTGGAAAACAACTAAAGAAATTGAAAAGAAATTAGACTCTTTTGAAAATAAATGCCTAAGGAAAATACTCGGCATCAAGTGGAATGAATTCAAGAATAATGCAGAGATAAGACAGATGACTGAACAACAACCAGTCTCATGGGTGATCAGGAAAAGGAGATGTACATATGTTGGTCACTTGATGAGAAGAAATGATCAGAGAATCCCAAAACAAGCTATCAAATGGAACACAACAGGTCAAAGAAAAAGAGGCAGACCGCTTGAATCTCTAAAGAGGACATTGTTAAGAGAGGCCAAATTAACAGGCATAAAATGCCTTGATAAGGTTGAAAGGCTCGCTGAAGACAGGAAACATTGGCAAACTACCTTGCGAGCCCTATGTGACGTTTAACGGCACGGGAAGGATATAAGAAGATAAGATAGTACGGGCATGTGTCAGCAAGTTTCGTTATTTAAATAATTTTATTTGGTTATGACAGTGTTACATGCCCTACATCTAGACAGTGTTACATAGCCTACATCTAGACAGTGTTACATGCCCTACATCTAGACAGTGTTACATGCCCTACATCTAGACAGTGTTACATGGCCTACATCTAGACAGTGTTACATGCCCTATATCTAGACAGTGTTACATGCCCTACATCTAGACAGTGTTACATGGCCTACATCTAGACAGTGTTACATGGCCTACATCTAGACAGTGTTACATGCCCTACATCTAGACAGTTTTACAAGGCCTACATCTAGACAGTGTTACATGGCCTACATCTAGACAGTGTTACATGGCCTACATCTAGACAGTGTTACATGGCCTACATCTAGACAGTGTTACATGCCCTACATCTAGACAGTGTTACATGGCCTACATCTAGACAGTGTTACATGGCCTACATCTAGACAGTGTTACATGCCCTACATCTAGACAGTGTTACATGGCCTACATCTAGACAGTGTTACATGCCCTACATCTAGACAGTGTTACATGCCCTACATCTAGACAGTGTTACATGGCCTATATCTAGACAGTGTTACATACCCTACATCTAGACAGTGTTACATGGCCTATATCTAGACAGTGTTACATGGCCTATATCTAGACAGTGTTACATGCCCTACATCTAGACAGTGTTACATGGCCTACATCTAGACAGTGTTACATGGCCTACATCTAGACAGTGTTACATGGCCTACATCTAGACAGTGTTACATGGCCTACATCAAGACAGTGTTACATACCCTACATCTAGACAGTGTTACATGCCCTACATCTAGACGGTGTAACATACCCTACATCTAGACAGTGTTACATGCCCTACATCTAGACAGTGTTACATACCCTACATCTAGACAGTGTTACATGGCCTACATCTAGACAGTGTTACATACCCTACATCTAGACAGTGTTACATGGCCTACATCTAGACAGTGTTACATACCCTACATCTAGACAGTGTTACATACCCTACATCTAGACAGTGTTACATACCCTACATCTAGACAGTGTTACATACCCTACATCTAGACAGTGTTACATACCCTACATCTAGACAGTGTTACATGGCCTATATCTAGACAGTGTTACATGCCCTACATCTAGACAGTGTTACATGCCCTACATCTAGACAGTGTTACATGCCCTACATCTAGACAGTGTTACATGTCCTACATCTAGACAGTGTTACATACCCTACAACTAGACAGTGTTACATAACCTACATCTAGACAGTGTTACATGGCCTAGACAGTGTTACATGGCCTACATCTTGACAGTGTTACATGGCCTACATCTAGACAGTGTTACATTGCCTATATCTAGACAGTGTTACATGGCCTACATCTAGACAGTGTTACATACCCTACATCTAGACAGTGTTACATGCCCTACATCTAGACAGTGTTACATGCCCTACATCTAGACAGTGTTACATACCCTACATCTAGACAGTGTTACATGCCCTACATCTAGACAGTGTTACATACCCTACATCTAGACAGTGTTACATACCCTACATCTAGACAGTGTTACATGGCCTATATCTAGACAGTGTTACATACCCTACATCTAGACAGTGTTACATGCCCTACATCTAGACAGTGTTACATGCCCTACATCTAGACAGTGTTACATGGCCTACATCTAGACAGTGTTACATGTCCTACATCTAGACAGTGTTACATACCCTACATCTAGACAGTGTTACATGCCCTACATCTGGACAGTGTTACATGCCCTACATCTAGACAGTGTTACATGGCCTACATCTAGACAGTGTTACATGGCCTACATCTAGACAGTGTTACATGGCCTACATCTAGACAGTGTTACATGGCCTACATCTAGACAGTTACATGGCCTACATCTAGACAGTGTTACATGCCCTACATATAGACAGTGTTACATGCCCTACATCTAGACAGTGTTACATGCCCTACATCTAGACAGTGTTACATACCCTACATCTAGACAGTGTTACATGGCCTACATCTAGACAGTGTTACATGGCCTATATCTAGACAGTGTTACATGGCCTATATCTAGACAGTGTTACATGGCCTATATCTAGACAGTGTCACATGGCCTATATCTAGACAGTGTTACATGGCCTATATCTAGACAGTGTTACATGGCCTACATCTAGACAGTTTTACATGGCCTATAGCCTCTGGCTCCTTTAATACAGTCTTACATCGTCTAAAGTCTGTATTATACCTGATTTGTTTTCCTTATACAGCGACAATATCCGACGGTGTGTCTCAGGAATTGATTTAGTAGAACGTGGAGACTGTTTAAATAGAGACCTGTGACATGTGGTCAGTGGGTTGTAACTGGGGGTGGTGGATGGAGAACCAGGGAGGGGAGAGAGAGTGATACAATACTGACCTAGCTAGAAGAAGTTGAAACAGATGATTGGGGAAGAGGGGTTGCAGAGTGATGCTGTGAGGAAGTTTGAAAAGTAAGAAGGGGTGGACTTAGCCGGACAAGCCACACCTTACAATTTACAACTAAATACTCTTTAAAAAATTTTTTTTAAAAATAGTATTCTTGTGAATCTATATTTTATCGCCTCTGTCTATTTCTTCGTCCTGTATGTTTTTGTATGATTAAGGCTCACGCCGAAACGTCACAACTTTGTAATCGTTAAGTAATAAAACTTCTCCTACTTTTTCCTATTTTATGCATTCCAAGTAGATCTAGACTTATTAGATAGACTGTAGAAGCAGTTAGAAGGTTATTTCAGACATTATTTTAGTGAGCATCATCATCATCAGGTGCCGTGCTGACTGGCGTTGGCTATTATGCTTCTCCAGAGTACACGATCCTTCATGCAGGCCATCAGTTCAGTTGGTGATCTCCTCTCACACCATCCCGTCAGACTGTCCAGTATCATTTCTCTTGGTCTTCCTCTTGATCTTCTTCCTTCTATTTTTCCTGTTGTTATAATATTTTCAATGCCCCCTCTTCTCATTGCATGTCCTATGAAAGTACATTGTCTCTCTCTTATCTTTCTGACAAGGTTTTTTGTCTCTCCAGCTCTTCTCATACATTCTTCATTAGTTATTTTTGCTGTCCAGGGGATTCGCAACATTCTTCTAATAAACCACATTTCTGCTGCTTCCAATGATTTTTGTGCAGACTTGCCTATTGTCCATGATTCACTTCCATATAACAAGATAGGTTCATATAGCATTTTAGGACTCGTTTTCTAACATTCATTGATAAAGGTGTGTTAGCTAATATGTTTCTCATTCTCTGAAATGCAGTCTTTGCTTGACCTATTCTGTTCCTAATTTCTGTTTCGCATCTCCCATCTGAAGTTATTACTGCTCCAAGGTATTTGAATTTATGCACCTGCTTTAGAATAGTTCCGTTTAATTTAATACTGCATGCTGGTAGATTCTGTTTCTTAGATATAACCATAGTCTCTGTCTTTTTGATGTTCAAAGTAAGGCCTTTCTGTTCACTTTCTTTGGCGACTTTATCCAAGAGATTTTGCAGGTCTTGTTGGTTCTCCGCTATCAGTACTGTGTCGTCATCATACCGAAGGTTGTTAATATTGTATCCTCCAATTTTTATGCCTGGTTCTGTGATGATTGCTCTTAGAATATTCTCGCTGTACAGAGAAAAAAGGTCTGGAGATAGTACACATCCTTGTCGCAGCCCTTGTTTTATAGGTTGGTATTTTCCAATTCCATTTTCAACTCGAATTGCTGCTTCTGCCAGTATAGATGTTTTAAAATCCTCAAGTCTTTGCCGTCTATATTGATGTCTTCAAGCATTTTAATAATTTCACTATGTTTCACCTTGTCAAATGCCTTGGTGTAATCAATGAAGCATAAGTAGAGATCTGTCTGTACTTCTAAAGCTCTTTCTGTTAGTGTTCGTAAAGCATAAATGGCATTGTGTGTTCCCTTTCCTTCAACAAATCCAAACTGTTCATCTGCTATTTCCATTTTTATCTTTTTCCTTGTTCTTCTCATAATGATTCTCAGAAGTAGCTTCGTTATGTGACATGAGAGGCTGATAGTCCGGTGGTCGTCACATTCCTTTGCACCTGGGGGTGGTGGATGGAGAACCAGGGAGGGGAGAGAGAGTGATACAATACTGACCTAGCTAGAAGAAGTTGAAACAGATGATTGGGGAAGAGGGGTTGCAGAGTGATGCTGTGAGGAAGTTTGAAAAGTAAGAAGGGGTGGACTTAGCCGGACAAGCCACACCTTACAATTTACAACTAAATACTCTTTAAAAAATTTTTTTTAAAAATAGTATTCTTGTGAATCTATATTTTATCGCCTCTGTCTATTTCTTCGTCCTGTATGTTTTTGTATGATTAAGGCTCACGCCGAAACGTCACAACTTTGTAATCGTTAAGTAATAAAACTTCTCCTACTTTTTCCTATTTTATGCATTCCAAGTAGATCTAGACTTATTAGATAGACTGTAGAAGCAGTTAGAAGGTTATTTCAGACATTATTTTAGTGAGCATCATCATCATCAGGTGCCGTGCCGACTGGCGTTGGCTATTATGCTTCTCCAGAGTACACGATCCTTCATGCAGGCCATCAGTTCAGTTGGTGATCTCCTCTCACACCATCCCGTCAGACTGTCCAGTATCATTTCTCTTGGTCTTCCTCTTGATCTTCTTCCTTCTATTTTTCCTGTTGTTATAATATTTTCAATGCCCCCTCTTCTCATTGCATGTCCTATGAAAGTACATTGTCTCTCTCTTATCTTTCTGACAAGGTTTTTTGTCTCTCCAGCTCTTCTCATACATTCTTCATTAGTTATTTTTGCTGTCCAGGGGATTCGCAACATTCTTCTACTAAACCACATTTCTGCTGCTTCCAATGATTTTTGTGCAGACTTGCCTATTGTCCATGATTCACTTCCATATAACAAGATAGGTTCATTATAGCATTTTAGGACTCGTTTTCTAACATTCATTGATAAAGGTGTGTTAGCTAATATGTTTCTCATTCTCTGAAATGCAGTCTTTGCTTGACCTATTCTGTTCCTAATTTCTGTTTCGCATCTCCCATCTGAAGTTATTACTGCTCCAAGGTATTTGAATTTATGCACCTGCTTTAGAATAGTTCCGTTTAATTTAATACTGCATGCTGGTAGATTCTGTTTCTTAGATATAACCATAGTCTCTGTCTTTTTGATGTTCAAAGTAAGGCCTTTCTGTTCACTTTCTTTGGCGATTATGCTTCTCCAGAGTACACGATCCTTCATGCAGGCCATCAGTTCAGTTGGTGATCTCCTCTCACACCATCCCGTCAGACTGTCCAGTATCATTTCTCTTGGTCTTCCTCTTGATCTTCTTCCTTCTATTTTTCCTGTTGTTATAATATTTTCAATGCCCCCTCTTCTCATTGCATGTCCTATGAAAGTACATTGTCTCTCTCTTATCTTTCTGACAAGGTTTTTTGTCTCTCCAGCTCTTCTCATACATTCTTCATTAGTTATTTTTGCTGTCCAGGGGATTCGCAACATTCTTCTACTAAACCACATTTCTGCTGCTTCCAATGATTTTTGTGCAGACTTGCCTATTGTCCATGATTCACTTCCATATAACAAGATAGGTTCATTATAGCATTTTAGGACTCGTTTTCTAACATTCATTGATAAAGGTGTGTTAGCTAATATGTTTCTCATTCTCTGAAATGCAGTCTTTGCTTGACCTATTCTGTTCCTAATTTCTGTTTCGCATCTCCCATCTGAAGTTATTACTGCTCCAAGGTATTTGAATTTATGCACCTGCTTTAGAATAGTTCCGTTTAATTTAATACTGCATGCTGGTAGATTCTGTTTCTTAGATATAACCATAGTCTCTGTCTTTTTGATGTTCAAAGTAAGGCCTTTCTGTTCACTTTCTTTGGCGACTTTATCCAAGAGATTTTGCAGGTCTTGTTGGTTCTCCGCTATCAGTACTGTGTCGTCATCATACCGAAGGTTGTTAATATTGTATCCTCCAATTTTTATGCCTGGTTCTGTGATGATTGCTCTTAGAATATTCTCGCTGTACAGAGAAAAAAGGTCTGGAGATAGTACACATCCTTGTCGCAGCCCTTGTTTTATAGGTTGGTATTTTCCAATTCCATTTTCAACTCGAATTGCTGCTTCTTGCTGCCAGTATAGATGTTTTAAAATCCTCAAGTCTTTGCCGTCTATATTGATGTCTTCAAGCATTTTAATAATTTCACTATGTTTCACCTTGTCAAATGCCTTGGTGTAATCAATGAAGCATAAGTAGAGATCTGTCTGTACTTCTAAAGCTCTTTCTGTTAGTGTTCGTAAAGCATAAATGGCATTGTGTGTTCCCTTTCCTTCAACAAATCCAAACTGTTCATCTGCTATTTCCATTTTTATCTTTTTCCTTGTTCTTCTCATAATGATTCTCAGAAGTAGCTTCGTTATGTGACATGAGAGGCTGATAGTCCGGTGGTCGTCACATTCCTTTGCACCTGGTTTCTTTGGTAGTGCTATAAACATGGATTTAATCAGGTCACTGGGAATATAACCACTGTTGTAAATATCATTCAGTAACTTGGTTATTATTTTTATTCCTGTCTCCTCTAGTGCCTCTATTTCTTCTATTGTTATATTATCAGGCCCAGTCGCTTTTCATTTCTTCATGTGTTTGATAGCATCTATAATTTCATCTTCAAGTATTGGCGGTCCATCATAGTTTTCAGTATCTGGTGTTAATTCTGGTCTTTCTCCTCCATATAGCTCACCGATATACTCTGTCCACCTGTCCACAATGTCTTCTTTTCCCATTAATATTTTACCTTCTTTCGATTTCAGGCATCCTGTGGTATATTTTGTTTTCCTGCCTGTGAGTTCCTTAATTCGTTTATGCATGTTTTTGCTGTCTTTATTATGAGTGTCCTCTATCTGTCTGCATTGTTCATTTAACCACACTTCTTTTGCTTCTCTGCATTTGCGTCTTATTTCTTTATTTATCTTGCTATATTTTTCCTCATTGTTTTTACTCCTCCTCCTCTTGTCCATCAGTCCTAAAATGTCGTCTGTCATCCATTTATTTTTAGGGGCTTCTTTTTTCGGTGGTATTATCTCCTTAACAGTTTGGTGGATAGAATCTCGTAACATTTCCCATTGTTCATCTATACTATTTATCTTTGCTATTGCATTTTATCTATTTGTTATAATAACTTTGTATTGTTCTCGCAGTTCTTGGTCATTTTTAAGAAGTTCTGTATTCAGTTTGATGTTTCTCACTTTTCTGCCTGCTTTCTTTAGCTTTATTCTAACTTTTCCACAGTGTGGATCATGGTCACTATTGCAGTCAGCTCCTGGCATGGTTTTTGTTGTCAGTAATGCATTGCGGAATCGTTTGTTGATTAATATGTAGTCTATCTGGTTAAATGTCTTTTTGTCTGGGCTGCACCACGTTGCCAGTCTTCGAGGATGTTGTTTAAACCAGGTGTTTCCTATAACCATGCTGTGTATTCTTGCCCATTCAATTATTTATAACCTCTGTCATTCCTCTCCCCCAGTCCATAGTCACCAACGATGTCCGAAGTTCTTCCTTTACCAACTTTGGCATTAAAATCTCCCATGACTATGGTAACTTCATGTGACTTTGTGTGTTTTAGTGCTGTCTCTATGTCATTATAAAATATCTGTACAGATTAGTGAGCATGCCACATATTATCACAAGACGAGATCTACATGTAGATCTAGATATCGCCGATGGTAAGTATGTAGATATAGACTTAGCCGATGATAAATAGGACACAATCATCAACTAAAAGTGTTCTCATATTTCAATTTTTCTAAAATAAACTCTGCATTTATGAAATCTTCATACATATACAGTTATTTTGATGCATAGTACGTATACTTTTAACGTGGAAATACTTTGTTGCATTCGCTTTTTCAGCTATAGCCACTATACATATCAAGACCCGCGGTTTTAATCCGACAGAAATGGAACGTCCGCGTTTTTGCCTGTGGCAGGGAAAGAGCTAATATTCTGCTACATGGTATGCTCATATTTGTTGTAGTCCAGTTTTCTGCTTCATATTAGTGTCCCAATATTTTAATTGTCGACTTCTCAAGAGTGTGAGACAGAGGTCAGTAGTAGTAACTGTGATGACGGAGAAAATCCTGATGGTGTTACTACGGAAAACCCTTGCATCAAATTAAAAAGAAAAATAAGAGTAAAAACATGGAATGTGAGAATTATGCATGAGCGACAGTATTAAAGTAACGAGATGAAAAGAACGGCGATATACATTTAGGGAATCTGCGAAACAGATGGAAAGGAGCAGGGCACTTCAAGAGCGAGAATGATGATATATTTAAATACACTGGTGGAGAATTAGGAGGAAAGAATGGAGTTGCTTTTTTTTGCTTGGACAAATTAACATCAAATGCATTACTATGTTACAATCCAGTAAGTGACAGAATCTTCACTGTCAGACTTAAGGTAAAAAAGGTAAAGGTAATCCTGTCGTGCCTTAGACTCACATAGGAATATGGTGTTAGTGCCCATATTTACCACTTAACGGGACTCCTAGAAATGTAACAATCATCCAGATATATGCATCTACATCAACAGCAGAAGAAGAAGAAGTAGAAGACTTTTATAACACACTGCAAACGATGATAGACACGGTACGGAAAAATGATGTTGTATTAACAATGGGGGATTTAATGCAAAGATTGCTACAGAAAGAGCAGAATACGAAGGATTTACTGTGGGAACATTTATCATATGACATAGAAATGAGGCAAGTGACAATCTAATGGCGTTTTGCATGGAAAATGAACTAATGATCGCTAGCACACTTTTTAGACAACATCTAAGAAAACTTTACACATGGACATCACCTGATGAGAAAACCAAGAATCAAACAGATTACATTTTAGAGCAAAGAAGGTGGAGATCAAGTATAACGTCAGTAAAAACTTTACCAGGCGCTGATTGTGACACCGACCATGAGTTATTAATAGCAGATATGAAGATTCATTCACTCATTCATTCATTCATTCATTCATTCATTCATTTCCATGTCCCTTGCGGAACTTTGCTCCCGAACAGCACTCTTGTAGGCCTCTCGTTTGCAAGATGGCCTGATGCTAGTGCATCCATTTGCAGATCATCAACGATGTCTTGCAGCCATCTTCGCCTTGGTCTTCCTCTCTTTCTTTTTCCCATTATGTACTCTTCCAAGGCGGTCTTCTCTAAATTCTCATGACGTTTAATGTGTCCACAATATTTAAGTTTTCTTTTTTTTTTTTTAAATTCCCTTTACTAGCCAGCGTTCTTCAATATTACGTTTTTGTAATATGGATGTATTTGTTCCTTTTTGTGTCCATGATATATGAAGAACTCTTCTGTAGCATTTACATTCAAAAGCATTTATGTGTTTCTTACCTGTTTTGTTAAGTGTCCAGGTCTCACAGGCATATGTTGAGATGGGAAAGATGCATTCTCTTAAAAATCTTATTTTTATAGTTCTGTCTGTTCCTCTCCACAGATTCTTTAGTTGTTTTGCTTTCTGAAGAGCGATAGATGTCCTTCTTTTAATTTCCCTCATTGTATTTCCATTATTAGTTAGTAGTGATCCAAGATATTCAAAACTCTTCACTTCTTCCAATTTTTCCTCATTGATACATATTTCAGCTGCCTTGTTTGTTTTATCAATTGTCATCAAGTTAGTTTTCTTCACATTAAAAATAGAGATTTTGCTCTTCGCTGTTCTTACGGACTGACATAATTAGTTTTTTTCTATTCTTTTTTGTGTTGTGGACAATAATACTGTGTCATCAGCATATCTAATCTCTGGTAATCTCTACATGAAGATAAAAATAAAAAAGACAGTTAGGAGATCAAGACGACTCCACTTTGATCTTACAAAAATACCAGAACAATACGGTATAGAAGTGAAGAACCGTTTTGCAATACTGATGGCTGTATAGGAGGAGATGACACCAGATGAATTGGCTACGCAGGTCAGAGATGTCTTAATAACAACAACTAAAGACATGGTTCCAGTAAAGAAAACACAAAAATTGGATGGATTACAGCAGCCACACTAGAACTGATAAAACAATGTAGAGAAATGAAGACGCAATGGAAAGTGACAAACAACAACAAAGAGGAATACAAATCTTTAACAAAGGAAATAAGAAGAAACATAAGGAAAGACACACAAACAACAAACAATACATACACGATTATTGTGAAAGAATAGAAAGACATCAGAAGTTTGGAAGATATAGTGAAATGTTTAAAGAAATGAAGACATTGACGAGAAATGTCACACCTAAGCTAAATGTAATTTGTGATAAGATGGGGAATACCTTGACAGAGACATAGGAAATTCTAGAAAGATGGAAGGAATATTGCATAGGAATGTATGAAACAACCAACTGTGAAAGAATAAATCAACAGTGTGAATTATTATTGGAGGAGAAAGAACCCGAACCAATAATTGAAGAAGTTTTACAGGCAATAAAGAATTTGAACTATGGTACATCACCAGAATGTGATGAGATAACAGCTGAATTTATTAAAGCAGGAGGAAATGAATATGCAACAATCTATCATGTACTATGTAAAAAGATATGGCATTCAGTTATTTGGCCAAAAGAATAGAAAAGAACTGTATTCATACCACTGCCAAAGAAGGGTAACCTGAAATTATGCACAAACTACAGAACTGTTGCCCTGAATAGTAATGCCAGTAAAATTCTGTTAAAAATCATAATGGGTAGACTTCGTAAGGAAATAGAAGAAGAAGTCAATATTGTCCAAGCTGGTTTTAGGCAAGGAAGAGGATCAAGAAGTCACATATTCAATATAAGATTTAATAATAGAGAAATGCAGAGAATTTAATGTGAATCTATATTTATCTTTCATAGACTATTCAAATGCATTTGATCGTGTACAACACCAGAAAATTAGAGAAATAATGAAAAAATGAGATTTCGAACACATTTGATGCAATTAATATCACTGCTGTATCTAGACCAAGAGGCAGCAGTGAGAATAAATGGTGAAACAACAACTTGGTTTGACATAAAACAAGGGATCCGTCAGGGTGCATTTTGCCGCCTGACTTATTTAACTTGTATACTGAAAATATAATGAGGAATTTTAGAGACGATGCAGACCAAGAATATTACGATGCCATAAAAACTGGAGGTTAGATATGCTGATGACACAGTATTACTGTCCACAACACAAAAAGGAATGGAAAAACTAATTATGTCAGTCCGTAAGAATAGTGAAGACCAAAACCTCTATCTTAATGCGAAGAAAACTAAATTGATGACAATTGACAAAACAAACAAGGCAGCTGAAATATATATCAGTGAGGAAAAATTGGAAGAAGTGAAGAGTTTTGAATATCTTGGATCACTACTAACTAATAATGGAGATACGATGAGGGAAATTAAAAGAAGGACATCTATCGCTCTTCAGAAAGTAAAACAACTAAAGAATCTGTGGAGAGGAACAGACAGAACTATAACAATAAGATTTTTAAGAGTATGCATCTTTCCCATGGCAACATATACCTGTGAGGCGTGGACATGAGAGTCCTGGGAGGAGTTTGTGTCTGTTCTACTAGCATGGTACAGTGTGTTACAGACTCCTCACGAGGCCTGGCATATGCTAGCCTCAATTCGACAAACTCCTGGAGAGCCAGTACAACCACTGGCAATGGCGTTAGCGAGGCAGCCAGAGTTGCCTACATTGCAGGGAAATTAGTATCTCCGCTGGCTCAGAGGCAACTGGTGCAGTCGTTCACGGATGCCATAATCCCACTTTGTTAAGAGAGAAACCAGCTACTTTTAGTCAAGCAGTTGGCATTGCTTTAGAAGAAACTATGATGATAAAGTCGGTGAACCTTAGTTGTGGGTCCCGACAGAGACTTTTTTCACGTTCCCTGTCCACCAAGGAGATGGCGTCCGTGCATGAGACCTCACGTCCTGTTTCTCAGAGAGTGCAGCTGAGTTGGCGTCAAGAAAAGAGGAAGGTAGGGTCGACCAGCAGAGGTCGAACACAGGAAAAAACAAGCCTGTTCGTAAACTACCACAAGAAAACAGGACATGCCTTAACTGTGGAAGACATAGCCACACTGCTAGATTGTGTAGCCAGCGGCCTCGAAATAATCGGCCACGGTTAAACTAACGAATCGGCGCACGAAGAGCTCGCGCGTGTCCCATGGTATCTTTACACCATCTAGTTCTGCCAAACAGTCCGCCTCATTTTCGCATGATACACCACTACTCTCGGTGGCTGCGAATCCCCCGACTCCTACTTCTGTCCTTGTTTCTACTGGTTCGTGTAGAGTTAGAGCTTTATTAGATACAAGAGCTAGTGTCTGTCTACTCAAGGATTTTGTATACATAACCTTACCTTCTGTTCCAAAACTCTTGCCTGCCAGAATCACCGTGCAGACTGTCACTGCAGCTTCCATGAGAGTAATTGGCAGAGTTTACCTACCTATTTCTATTGCTGGAGTCACTGTTTCTCATTGCTTTTATGTGGTTCGTAACAAGAAACCATTCCACTATTCTTGGGTGTAATTTTCTTTTTTTCGATCTGGCGCTGTCATAGATTACAAATCTAATACACTTAACATTCACAACAAAAAAGATCCCCTTAGAGTTAGTTGCACACATTGCCTCTATTCTTCGTGTCCAGCGTTCTTCTCTTCTTTCTCCATGTTCTGTTAATCTTATTTCTCTGAAACTGAAGGCCCAACTATATTTCTCCTCTGGAAATGCTTATAAGGTGCAGGGCATAGAGACACCATTCTTACTGTCACAACCTAAGATAGAGCTTGCGGACTCGGACTTCGAGCCCCAGACTATCCAGTGATGACAGTAAAATCAACCATTCAGGCAAACACATCAAGCTGAAACGTGGATGTGTTCTCGGTAGACTGACTCCATTCATAGAGTCAGTGGATTTTGCTGAGCAAGATTCTGGTAATGTAGAGTCAACAACTGAATGTCGCTCTGAGATTATCATTCGACAGGTTCAGTGCCCTGATGTTCACAAGAACATTATTAACAATTTGTTGGCACAGAATACGGATGTCTTTGCTTTGACTGCTTCCGAGATTTCTCATACCTGGACAGTTCAGATAGAGATTGATACAGGCGATCGGCCATCTACCTTCAGGAAACCTTACCTCACTCTGTTGGAGAGATACACACAATAATTAGTGTATAAATATATAACTGCACACGAAGCACTGCAGTAAAGCTGTGATACCAGTATGTATAAAATAAGAAAAAGTAGGAACAGCTTTATTACTTAACGATTACAAAGTTGTGACGTTTCGGAGCGAGCCTTAATCATACAAAAACATACAGGACGAAGAAATAGAGAGAGGAGATAAAGTATAGATTTACATGATACATTCAAACTTCCTAGCAGCATCACTCTGCAACCCCTCTTCCCCAATCATCTGTTTTTACTTCTCCTAGCTAGGTCAATATTGTATCACTCTCTCTCCCCTCCCCGGTTCCCCATCCACCACCCCCAGTTACAACCCACCGACCACATATCACAAGTCTCTATTTAAAGTCTCCACGTTCTACTAAATCCATTCCTGACACACACCGCCGGACAAGCCACACCTTACAATTTACAGCTAAGTACTCTTTTGAAAAAAAATGTTTAATAGTATTCATGTGAATCTATACTTTATCTCCTCTCTCTGTTTCTTCGTCCTGTATGTTTTTGTATGATTAAGGCTCCGAAACGTCACAACTTTGTAATCGTTAAGTAATAAAGCTGCTCCTACTTTTTCCTATTTTATACATTCTGTTGGCGAGTAGAGAAGTGATCGAGGAGGCCGTTGAGAATATGCTGTGAGACGGAATCATCTCCCGCACAATCTCAGAGTCGTCGTCACCAGTAGACTTGGTGACTAAGAAAGATGATACACATCGTTTCTGTTGCGACTTCCGTGCATTCAATGCTGTGACGCGTTCAGTGTCGTATCCATAGCTACGCATTGATATTCTGAGCACGATAGGAAAAGCCACGTTTTTCAGCACTTTGGATGCTCGATGTGGCGTTTGGTGCATTCCGTTGTCCGAAAACGCACAGCAGAAGTCAGTATTTAGCTGCCATCTTGGCTGTTTCTGTTTTAACTTCATGTGCTTTGGTTTAAAAAGGCTCCGCCTACCTTTGTCGCACTCATGGACACAGTATTGCAAGGCTTAGGAAAGTTCGCACAAGCCTATATCGATGACATAGTGGTGTTCACTGATGGAACGATCGAAGATCATGTTCGCGACCTTCAGACGGTATTCAACCGGTTGCACGAACACAAGGACAAACTAAAACCATCGAAATGCCACTCTGCGGCCTCTGATACAAAGTATCTTGGATATGTGATCAGTCAGTCGGGCATATCCCCATATCCTGTGAATCTCAGAGCCATTGCTGAAATGCTGTCTCCTTTGAATGTGAAGGAGGTTCGCTCTTTTCTGTGGACGGATAGTTATTATAGACGTTTCATTCCCAGTTTTTCGGAGATTGTGGCTACTATTGTGCACCTCTCCAAGAAGGGTTATAGATTCAAATGGTCTACAGACTGTAAATGGCGTTTGGATTTCAGAAAGATCGCCTTGCGAAGTTACCTCTTCTCTCTCATCCTGATTTGCAGAAACCACATACCATGTATACAGATGCCTCCAATGTTGCGGTTGGAGGAGCCTGTTTGGTGCAGACGGCTTCCACTTCTGATGGCCTCTCTGTTGAAGAGCCACTTTATTTTCTTTTGCAGAAGCTGTTGCGCTCTCAGGCTAAATGGTCCACTTTGGAGAGTGAAGCATATGCTGTCCATTACGCCACGCAGAAGTTAAGATATTTTCTGGCTAATAGACACTTCGTGGTGAAGTCTTGCCACAAACCCTTGGTGAATACATTCATCAGTTGCAGGAGATGTCAGATATCAAGTTGCAGAGGCGGTTTGCTAACCTCCGCACCATAGCCTTAGAGATGTTGTATCATCCGGGTGCAAGGAATCAAGCTTTAGCTCTTTCCGATGGTACCACCTCTGTTCCAGTACCAGCTCACGTTGTTTACGCGGACGGACTTCAGGCACAAGGGACTGAGACGTGTAACGTCAGGTCAGTGAGCTTAGTTGAGACCTATTCACAGGCATTCACCCCGTCTATGGTGGAGCGCTCATTTCAGACTGACCTGCCGTATCCCTGTCAGTTGGAGGAGAAAGTAGATATGGCGACAAATACGACAAGTACATCGTGTCCCGTAGCACACGATGTCGCTATTAACGTTTCATTGCCTAGTGGGACTTTTCAGAGGAAGTATGTTCTTGATCGTTTTAGGTCCAAGCCGCCGCGTCCCACTAGAGTGAGATATTCTCTTCCAGCGCCTGATCGTTTTGTTCCAAGGGTTCCGTCAAGGTTTCCGAAGGAAATCAAGCGGAGAGTGGATGCTGGGGTGCAACCCTCAGACCACTATATGGAGGTAGATACTGGGGCTTACCCCTCAGACCACTATATAGAGGTGGATGCTGGGACTCACCCTTCAGACCACTATATGGAGGTGGATGCTGGGGTTCACTCCTCAGACCACTATATGGAGGTGGATGCTGGGGTGCAACCCTCAGACCACTATATAGAGGTGGATGCTGGGACTCACCCTTCAGACCACTATATGGAAGTGGATGCTGGGGTTCACTCCTCAGACCACTATATGGAGGTGGATGCTGGGGTGCAACCCTCAGACCACTATATGGAGGTAGATACTGGGGCTTACCCCTCAGACCACTATATAGAGGTGGATGCTGGGACTCACCCTTCAGACCACTATATGGAGGTGGATGCTGGGGTTCACTCCTCAGACCACTATATGGAGGTGGATGCTGGGACTCACTCCTCAGACCACTATATGGAGGTGGATGCTGGGGTTCACTCCTCAGACCACTATATGGAGGTGGATGCTGGGGTTCACTCCTCAGACCACTATATGGAGGTGGATGCTGGGGTTCACTCCTCAGAGCACTATATGGAGGTGGATGCTGGGGTTCACTCCTCAGACCACTATATTGAGGTGGATGCTGGGACTCACTCCTCAGACTACTATATGGAGGTGGATGCTGGGGTTCACCCTTCAGACCACTATATGGAGGTGGATGCTGGGGTTCACCCCTCAGACTACTATATGGAGGTGGATGCTGGGGTTCACCCTTCAGACCACTATATGGAGGTGGATGCTGGGACTCACCCCTCAGACCACTATATGGAGGTAGATACTGGGGCTTACCCCTCAGACCACTATATGGAGGTGGATGCTGGGAATCACCCATCAGACCACTACACGGAGGTGGATGCTGGGGTTCACCACTCAGACCACTATATGGAGGTGGATGCTGGGGTTCACACCCTCAGACTACTATATGGAGGTGGATGCTGGGGTTCACCCCTAAGACTACTATATGGAGGTGGATGCTGGGACTTACCCCTCAGACTACTATATGGAGGTGGATGCTGGGACTTACCCCTCAGACTACTATATGGAGGTGGATGCTGGGGTTCACCCCTCAGACCACTATATGGAGTTGGATGCTTCCGCATCAGCAGTTCCCATGTCGGTGGATGATCTTCGACCCCGACATAGGCGGAAGCAGAGGAAGCTGGTGATCTGTCATCAGACTCTGGGGAACACTGTCCTCACAGCGAAGAGTATTTTCCTGATGAGATTTTAACTAGGGCCAACTGCGATTCAGAGACGGATCACTTGTACGTCTCGGATCGTAAGCTACTTGTGGCAATAGCATAGAAACTCGAGGGTGTTGACCTTGATCACTTTACTATGAAAATAGTTCACAGGACGCTTATGCAGAAGTTCCCTTCCCTAGAGGTGAGAGGAAGTAATATATTGAACGTGGTGGAAGCAATATCATAGATTCCATTGCTCCTCCTTCTGTGTAACTGGAAACTGTTGAGTGCATTTCCATAAGCAAAGTAGACAGTAGACAAATGGTGCTCTTTGTAAAGAGTCCATGCATTGCTCCTGTCCTGTATTCCTATAACTTTAACAATGGTGTGAAGAGCTCAAAATAATTGCTGTAAATATATGTGTGTGTATATATATTGGAAGCATCACAATGGGTTTACATAGTATATTGCACAATTTTTGTGAGTGCATACATCCCATTGGGGATTAATATTCTGAGTGCTGATTGTATTATTGTTCACTAATGGCTAGAACTAGCAAGTATCATTTAAAGGGAAGTAATAACCTTTAAAAGTAAGGGTAGTTTGATCAGTCACTTGTTCTATTATTGATTTTATGTCTACGTGAAAATTGAAAGTTAGTCAGCTCAGGTAACCTTGACGGGTAGCGTAAATTTGCACGGGATATATGAGTTTAGATTATGGAAAAGTTAATGTGTTAGCTTTGTAATGTCTGTTGTTGACACAACAGAATAAATTTAATAGTAGAAATTTTAGTTTTTAGGAAATTGTTTGTTTTAGAAACTAAAGTTTAGAAAAACATGTAAATTCACGTGAATATAGTATTTCATGATGGAATATTCAGGAAATTTAGGACGATTTTGTAGGGAATATTTAAGCCTCAGAGAGAGTCAGAGTCTTTGGTATAGGAGATATGATAATATAGGATGAGATTAGGATGATAGTGATTATATTTAGAAATATCAGAGTAACAGTGTAAATATAGTTCAGAAGTAGTTTCGGTTGTGTTAGGAGAGGTTGTACCTCTGTTCTTTAAAATGTAGTTTTTATTAGCGATTGTCTTTTTTAGGACACAAGGTTGTACAATTATTTGTGCAGTGTTGTAGTTGATTGTCCATTTTAGGACACAAGGTTGTACAATTATTTGTGCAGTGTTGTAGTTGATTGTCCATTTTAGGACACAAGGTTGTACAATTATTTGTGCAGTGTTGTAGTTGATTGTCCATTTTAGGACACAAGGTTGTACAATTATTTGTGCAGTGTTGTAGTTGATTGTCCATTTTAGGACACAAGGTTGTACAATTATTTGTGCAGTGTTGTAGTTGATTGTCCATTTTAGGACACAAGGTTGTACATTATTTGTGCAGTGTTGTAGTTGATTGTCCATTTTAGGACACTAGGTTGTACAATTATTTGTGCAGTGTTGTAGTTGATTGTCCATTTTAGGACACAAGGTTGTACAATTATTTGTGCAGTGTTGTAGTTGATTGTCCATTTTAGGACACTAATGTGTTTCTTTGTGGAAGACTGTTTTTGGAGTTTTCACTGCATATGAGGTATGTTCTTTTAGATGTTGTATGTTAGTGAAGGTCCCATGGCGACGGTAATCGCCCGGACCATTTTTGTATCCTCATGTTAATTGTTTCCATCAGTTACACACTACATCCATTTGTAACACGCATTTAAGAAATGGGAATTAATCGTTAAACTTTTGTTATTTTTGTATCTATTGAGTCATGTGATAATTGGATTCATGTTTGAGTGTCAGCTGTGGTGTTGAGTTAGTTGAATATGTGTAACTGGTCGTGTTCATGTAGGGAAATGAAGTGGTTGTCGTCCTGGGTTGTCGTTGTCACAAAGTGTATAATAATGTGACGTCTGTTGTGCCACTTGTGTAGTAGTAAAGTAAATCTACTTTATAAATAGTGACGTTGTAATCGTTCACCAGTTTAAGACAGTTAGCCACACACACACACACACACACATACTAGCACAGTACAGTACAATGTGTGGGCAAACCACGTGTTTTGTGTTAGTGTGTAGTAAATACGCTAATACGATCAATAGAAACACCACTTTATTCGTACCCCGTGTGTCTCTTAATAAACCGCGGTAAAAGGTGACTGTATTAGTATATCGTTTTATAGTTCCTAATGTGAGAACTATGAGATCAGATGTCAAGTAGTCCGTTGTATTCACACGCAATTTATCTTTGTTAAGTGGAGGAAAAAACCAAGGCTGTAAATCAGGACATCAATCATTCATTCAGAGATTTTAGTAAGAACCGAAGCTTCATCCCTCCCTTCAGTTATTCTGTTGGTGATGTCGTTTCACCGACTGTCGCACAGGCGATAATCCTTTATGACCACTCATAGACAGACCTTCAGTGCCGGAGAGAAAAAGTGTTAATTACTGTACTGGAATGTATAAACTAGGGAAAAAAAATAGAAACAGCTTCATTACTGACCGAGTACACAGTTGTGACGTTTCGGCGTGAGCCTTCAACGTTCAAACACACACAGGACAAAGAAATAGAGGAGATCAAGTATACATTCACATGAATGCTGTGTTAACAAAATCAAATAAAATGAATAAAGCACTTAGTTGCAACTTGTCAGAAGCCGTGGCTTGTCCGACCCTGTGTGTCAGAAATGCGCGTAGTGGAATAGAGAGTATTTAAATGTAGACTTGGGATGTGTGATAGATGGGTTGAAAAATGAGGCCGGTGGGTGGGGAAACAACATTTGATGCAATCAAACTCTCTCAGCACCACCCCTGTCACATCTTTCCCCTTGATGTCTGCTCCCTTTACACTTTTATTCCCCTATGAGGATGGACTCTTAGCACTCCGCTATTTTCTTGACAAAGGCCCACCCCACCTCTAACACAGATACCATAATTAGACTCACACAGCAAGTACTCAGCCTAAATTCGTTTGAATTCAACCGCGAATACTTTGATCAAATCAGTGGTGTCGACATGGAAACGAGATTGGATCCCAGTTATGCATGGTTATTTGTGGGTTTTCTGTAAGTCAAATTATGGGAAACCTACTGTGGACACTCGGCTCGCCACATGACGAATGCGAAGACGTGATATATATAACAGTTGGTCACACAAGGGAAGAATCATTATGATGAGAGTCAATGGCGGCTGAGTCATGTCGTCTGACATACTCAGTCCAGCTGATTCATATTGTTGATATATATGTGTGATAGAAATTTATATGTGTTGTGAATTATGTCTCTTCTCGTGGCATGAGAACAGTCGATCAGATTCATGTCTATGCGAACGAAGAAGAAGAAGATTCATGTCTATCGTCATATCTGGATGGGGATCTATCAAGGTTCATCAGTATTTTAAAGTGCATGGATAAATTATATGTGGCAAGGGTATCGGAAGATACCTGGCCAGGCTACAGAGCTAAGGATCCAACGTTGTGTGTGTGGTCTTGAATCTGGTAGAGAAGCGAGATAATAGTACGTTAGTACATTGAATTCTTGGTTTGAGGGAGCGAGATAATAGTAAGTTAGTACATTGAATTCTTGGTTTGAGGGAGCGAGATAATAGTAAGTTAGTACATTGAATTCTTGGTTTGAGGGAGCGAGATAATAGTACCTTAGTATATTGAATTCTTGGTTTGAGGGAGCGAGATAATAGTACCTTAGTATATTGAATTCTTGGTTTGAGGGAGCGAGATAATAGTACCTTAGTATATTGAATTCTTGGTTTGAGGGAGCGAGATAATAGTACCTTAGTATATTGAATTCTTGGTTTGAGGGAGCGAGATAATAGTACCTTAGTATATTGAATTCTTGGTTTGAGGGAGCGAGATAATAGTACCTTAGTACATTGAATTCTTGGTTTGAGGGAGCGAGATAATAGTACGTTAGTACATTGAATTCTTGGTTTGAGGGAGCGAGATAATAGTACCTTAGTATATTGAATTCTTGGTTTGAGGGAGCGAGATAATAGTACCTTAGTATATTGAATTCTTGGTTTGAGGGAGCGAGATAATAGTACCTTAGTATATTGAATTCTTGGTTTGAGGGAGCGAGATAATAGTACCTTAGTACATTGAATTCTTGGTTTGAGGGAGCGAGATAATAGTACCTTAGTATATGAATTCTTGGTTTGAGGGAGCGAGATAATAGTACCTTAGTATATTGAATCTTGGTTTGAGGGAGCGAGATAATAGTACCTTAGTATATTGAATTCTTGGTTTGAGGGAGCGAGATAATAGTACCTTAGTATATTGAATTCTTGGTTTGAGGGAGCGAGATAATAGTACCTTAGTATATTGAATTCTTGGTTTGAGGGAGCGAGATAATAGTACCTTAGTAATTGAATTCTTGGTTTGAGGGAGCGAGATAATAGTACGTTAGTACATTGAATTCTTGGTTTGAGGGAGCGAGATAATAGTACCTTAGTATATGAATTCTTGGTTTGAGGGAGCGAGATAATAGTACCTTAGTATATTGAATTCTTGGTTTGAGGGAGCGAGATAATAGTACCTTAGTATATTGAATTCTTGGTTTGAGGGAGCGAGATAATAGTACCTTAGTACATTGAATTCTTGGTTTGAGGGAGCGAGATAATAGTACCTTAGTATATTGAATTCTTGGTTTGAGGGAGCGAGATAATAGTACCTTAGTACATTGAATTCTTGGTTTGAGGGAGCGAGATAATAGTACCTTAGTATATGAATTCTTGGTTTGAGGGAGCGAGATAATAGTACCTTAGTACATTGAATTCCATAACCAACATTATCTGTCGGCTGCTCTCCCATTCCATCCACCACCTGCTCCCATGGCTTCACGTCACCCTGATCGGGGGGCTATACGGGTACTCCACCTTGCCCAAGGGTGTCCTGTAGACTGACGGAGGTAAGGAGGCGTCTTATTCTCCTTTGATAGGGGATACCCCTACCCCGCTAACCAGTAAGAACGGCTACATTCAGGAATATGGGACGCTGGCACCACATTATTTAAACTCGTTATTCAGCTATACCTAACATTCACCTCTTCCACAATCTATCCACACTAAGTTCCACTCCCTTCCCATTTGTTACACATAGCTCAGAATCTTATCACAGCATCACAATACAACCCCTCTGCCCCAACTATAATCACATATTTCACCTTCTCCCAGCTAGATTACCATCACTCTCTTTCCTCCACGGTTTCCCCGCCCACCACCCTCAGTTACGACCCACCTATCGCACACCCTAGGTCTCTATTTAAATACTCTCTACTCCATCATCATCATCATCATCATCATCATCATCATGTGCCGTGCCGACTGGCGTTGGCTATTATGCTTCTCCAGAGTACAGGATCTTTCATGGGGGCCATCAGCTCCGTTGGTGATTTCCTCTCACACCATCCTGTCAGACTGTACAGTATCATTTCTCTTGGTCTACCTCTTGATCTTCTTCCTTCTATTTTTCTGTTGTTATAATATTTTCAATGCCCCCTCTTCTCATTGTATGTCCTATGAAAGTACATTGTATATCTCTTTTCTTTTTGACAAGATTTTTTGTCTCTCCAGCTCTTCTCATACATTCTTCATTAGTTATTTTTGCTGTTCAGGGGATTCGCAACATTCTTCTAATAAACCACATTTCTGCTGCTTCCAATGATTTTTGTGCAGACCTACCTATTGTCCAGGATTCACTTCCATATAACAAGATAGGTTCAATATAGCATTTTAGGACTCGTTTTCTAACATTCATTGATAAGGATGTGTTGGCTAATATTTTTCTCATTCTCTGAAATGCAGTCTTTGCTTGGCCTATTCTGTTCCTAATTTCTGTTTTGCATTTCCCATCTGAAGTTATTATTGCTCCAAGGTATTTGAATTTGTGCACCTGCGTTAGAATAGTTCCGTTTAATTTTATACTGCATGCTGGTAGATTCTGTTTCTTAGATATAACCATAATCTTTGTCTTTTTGTTGTTCAAAGTAAGGCCTTTCTGTTCACTTTCTTTGGCGACTTTATCCAAGAGATTTCGCAGGTCTTGTTGGTTGTTAGTTCTCAGCTATCAGTACTGTGTCGTCAGCATACCGAAGGTTGTTAATATTGTATCCTCCAATTTTTATGCCTGGTTCTGTGGTGATCATTCTTAGAATATTCTCGCTGTACAGAGGAAAAAAAGGTCTGGAGATAGTACACATCCTTGTCGCACCCCTTGTTTTATAGGTTAATATTTTCCAGTTCTATTTTCAACTCGAACTGCTGCTTCTTGCTGCCAGTATAGATGTTTTACAATCTTCAAGTCTTTGCCGTCTATATTGATGTCTTCAAGCATTTTAATAATTTCATTATGTTTCACCTTGTCAAATGCCTTGGTTCGAGGGAGCGAGATAATAGTACCTTAGTATATTGAATTCTTGGTTCGAGGGAGCGAGATAATAGTACCTTAGTATATTGAATTCCTGGATTGAAGAAGCGAAATAATAGTAAGTTAGTACATTGAATTCCTGGATTGAAGAAGCGAGATAATAGTACCTTAGTACATGAATTCTTGGTTTGAGGGAGCGAGATAATAGTACCTTAGTACATTGAATTCCATAACCAACATTATCTGTCGGCTGCTCTCCCATTCCATCCACCACCTGCTCCCATGGCTTCACGTCACCCTGATCGGGGGGCTATACGGGTACTCCACCTTGCCCAAGGGTGTCCTGTAGACTGACGGAGGTAAGGAGGCGTCTTATTCTCCTTTGATAGGGGATACCCCTACCCCGCTAACCAGTAAGAACGGCTACATTCAGGAATATGGGACGCTGGCACCACATTATTTAAACTCGTTATTCAGCTATACCTAACATTCACCTCTTCCACAATCTATCCACACTAAGTTCCACTCCCTTCCCATTTGTTACACATAGCTCAGAATCTTATCACAGCATCACAATACAACCCCTCTGCCCCAACTATAATCACATATTTCACCTTCTCCCAGCTAGATTACCATCACTCTCTTTCCTCCACGGTTTCCCCGCCCACCACCCTCAGTTACGACCCACCTATCGCACACCCTAGGTCTCTATTTAAATACTCTCTACTCCATCATCATCATCATCATCATCATCATCATCATGTGCCGTGCCGACTGGCGTTGGCTATTATGCTTCTCCAGAGTACAGGATCTTTCATGGGGGCCATCAGCTCCGTTGGTGATTTCCTCTCACACCATCCTGTCAGACTGTACAGTATCATTTCTCTTGGTCTACCTCTTGATCTTCTTCCTTCTATTTTTCTGTTGTTATAATATTTTCAATGCCCCCTCTTCTCATTGTATGTCCTATGAAAGTACATTGTATATCTCTTTTCTTTTTGACAAGATTTTTTGTCTCTCCAGCTCTTCTCATACATTCTTCATTAGTTATTTTTGCTGTTCAGGGGATTCGCAACATTCTTCTAATAAACCACATTTCTGCTGCTTCCAATGATTTTTGTGCAGACCTACCTATTGTCCAGGATTCACTTCCATATAACAAGATAGGTTCAATATAGCATTTTAGGACTCGTTTTCTAACATTCATTGATAAGGATGTGTTGGCTAATATTTTTCTCATTCTCTGAAATGCAGTCTTTGCTTGGCCTATTCTGTTCCTAATTTCTGTTTTGCATTTCCCATCTGAAGTTATTATTGCTCCAAGGTATTTGAATTTGTGCACCTGCGTTAGAATAGTTCCGTTTAATTTTATACTGCATGCTGGTAGATTCTGTTTCTTAGATATAACCATAATCTTTGTCTTTTTGTTGTTCAAAGTAAGGCCTTTCTGTTCACTTTCTTTGGCGACTTTATCCAAGAGATTTCGCAGGTCTTGTTGGTTGTTAGTTCTCACCTATCAGTACTGTGTCGTCAGCATACCGAAGGTTGTTAATATTGTATCCTCCAATTTTTATGCCTGGTTCTGTGGTGATCATTCTTAGAATATTCTCGCTGTACAGAGGAAAAAAAGGTCTGGAGATAGTACACATCCTTGTCGCACCCCTTGTTTTATAGGTTAATATTTTCCAGTTCTATTTTCAACTCGAACTGCTGCTTCTTGCTGCCAGTATAGATGTTTTACAATCTTCAAGTCTTTGCCGTCTATATTGATGTCTTCAAGCATTTTAATAATTTCATTATGTTTCACCTTGTCAAATGCCTTGGTGTAATCAATGAAGCATAAGTAGAGATCTTTCTGTACTTCTAAAGCTCTTTCTGTTAGTGTTCGTAAAGCATAAAAGGCATTGTGTGTTCCCTTTCCTTCAACAAATCCAAACTGTTCATCTGCTATTTCCATTTTTATCATTTTCCCTGTTCTTCTCATAATGATTCTCAGAAATACCTTTAAAGCAGGATACTCGGGTGGTTCTATCTTCTGCTCTTCTGTGTGTAGAATGTAAACTGTAGATGTATTGCTATTCATTTCTGTGTATATTTCCACTACTGTCCACTGGAATAATGTTCTTTCTTACATTACTATTCTATGTCGTTTTGCGTCTGTTTTGTTACTTACTTCACAGACTTACTTGCTCCCAGGTTCATTCTCTCTCAGTGGAAATAGTAATACAGAAGCAGCAACTTTACAGTTGAAATGACTTTAATGATGCACTGGGTGACGATGAGTCGATGAGCGATATGACGAGAATGACAAAACCATCTACAAAATCCATGAACACAAGACTGGACATCTCCACGATATATGTTCCCGGCAGACTACTATCGCCATCAGAACAATCTAATACACTCTATTCTACATCTATTTCACTAAACAACAACATTTCTAACAGCCTAATCTACGTCTATCCCAGACGATACACAAAACACAACTGTCCCTCAGTCACATGATTTCTTTCTCACCTGACCTTTTTCCTGTCATTCCCCATCCGTGACCCTCGTGCAATCCGAGACAAAGCAGATGGACTCTAGTCACAAACAGCTGATTACTTTAGAAGATAACTCATTTTATGCAAATATTCCAATTCTCAGATATCTATCTTGCATCCTAACACTCAATATACTGCTATAGCTTCATTATGTGACATGAGAGTCTGATAGTCCGGTGGTCATCACATTCCTTTGCACTGGGTTTCTTTGGTAGTGCTATAAACGTGGATTTAGTTAGGTCACTGGGAATATAACCACTGTTATAAACGTCATTCAGTAACTTTGTTATTATTTTTATTCCTGTCTCCTCTAGTGCCTCTATTTCTTCTATTGTTATATTATCAGGCCCAGTCGCTTTTCTTTTCCTCATGTGTTTGATGGCATCTATGATTTCATCTTCAAGTATTGGTGGTACATCACAGTTTTCAGTATCTGGTGTTAATTCTGGTCTTTCTCCTCCATACAGCTCACCAATGTAATCTGTCCACCTGTCCACAATGTCTTCTTTTCCCATTAACATTTTACCTTCTTTTGATTTCAGGCATCCTGTGGTATATTTTGTTTTCCTGCCCGTGAGTTCACTAATTCGTTTGTGCATGTTTTTGCTGTCTTTATTATGAGCGTCCTTTATCTGTCTGCACTGTTCATTTAACCACACTTCTTTTGCTTCTCTGCATTTGCGTCTTATTTCTTTATTTATCTTGCTATATTTTTCTTGGTTATTTTTACTCCTCCTCCTCTTGTCCATCAATCCTAAGATGTCGTCTGTCATCCATTTATTTTTAGAGGCTTCTTTTTTGGTGGTATTATCTCCTTAACATTTTGATGGATAGAATCTCTTAACAATGCCCTTTGTTCATCTACAGTATTTATCTTTGCTATTGCAGTGTATCTACTTGTTATAATAACTTTGTATTGTTCTCGCATTTCTTGGTCATTTTTAAGGAGTTCTGTATTCAGTTTGATATTTCTCACTTTTCTGAGGTAGCATACATGTTGTTAACTGTTGATCTTTCTGACATATTCGTTATAAACATTAAAACTGGATAACTGTAACAGTAATAAACGGGATAACTGTAACAGTAACTGTTGTTTTAAGGGGGAGTGTCGAGTGACTGTGAATGACTGGTGGAAGTATGATGTCAGAGTTTAAAGAGACAGAAAAAGAAATGTACAGCATCAACTAGCAATGTGTTTCAGTTGCACAAGTTGTTTCTATTCGTGAGTATTTGAGCTAAAACTCAGAGATCTGCATCATATACATTGAATCAGGTGAGAGTTGAAATAATAAGTGACAGTGTGTTCGGTAACTGATGCGTGAAGAAACTGATCCGGCACTGTGACAACTACATGTGTGTACTCTGTTGAGAACCTCCCTACATGTGTGTGCTCTGTTGAGAACCTCCCTACATGTGTGTGCTCTGTTGAGAACCTCCCTACATGTGTGTGCTCTGTTGAGAACCTCCCTACATGTGTGTGCTCTGTTGAGAACCTTCCTACATGTGTGTGCTCTGTTGATAACCTCCCTACATGTGTGTACTCTATTGAGAACCTTCCTACATGTGTGTACTCTGTTGAGAACCTCCCTACATGTGTGTACTCTGTTGAGAACCTTCCTACATGTGTGTACTCTGTTGAGAACCTCCCTACATGTGTGTACTCTGTTGAGAACCTTCCTACATGTGTGTACTCTGTTGAGAACCTTCCTACATGTGTGTACTCTGTTGAGAACCTTCCTACATGTGTGTACTCTGTTGAGAACCTCCATACATGTGTGTACTCTGTTGAGAACCTCCATACATGTGTGTACTCTGTTGAGAACCTCCATACATGTGTGTACTCTGTTGAGAACCTCCCTACATGTGTGTACTCTGTTGAGAACCTCCCTACACGTGTGTACTCTGTTGAGAACCTCCCTACATGTGTGTGCTCTGTTGAGAACCTTCCTACACGTGTGTGCTCTTTTGAGAACATTCCTACATGTGTGTGCTCTGTTGAGAACTTCCCTACATGTGTGTGCTCTGTTGAGAACCTCCCTATATGTGTGTGCTCTGTTGAGAACCTCCCTACACTTGTGTGCTCTGTTGAGAACATCCCTACGTGTGTGTGCTCTATTGAGAACCGCCCTACATGTGTGTGCTCTGATGTGAACCTCCTTACACTTGTGTGCTCTGTTGAGAACCGCCCTATATTGTAACACTAGTACAAGTAGAGTTAGACAAAGATGTATATGTTTTACGGAAAAATTGAAAGAAATAAAATTTAGCAATAAAGTGTGGGAACAATGAAAAAGGTTATGAAAGACAACAATATGAAAGAAATATTTCGGCAAATATTTATCAAGGGCAATTAACCAGACAAAATAAACAAATAAAAATGCACAAAAACTTAATCTGCGGTGTTGCAGAAGCACAACTAGTAACAGTGATTAACAGCACACAACTAGTAACAATGATGTAACAGCACACAACTAGTAACAATGATATAACAGCACACAACTAGTAACAATGATGTAACAACACACAACTAGTAACAATGATGTAACAACACATAACTAGTAACAATGATGTAACAACACACAACTAGTAACAATGATATAACAGCACACAACTAGTAACAATGATGTAACAACACATAACTAGTAACAATGATGTAACAACACATAACTAGTAACAATGATGTAACAACACATAACTAGTAACAATGATGTAACAACACATAACTAGTAACAATGATGTAACAACACATAACTAGTAACAATGATGTAACAACACATAACTAGTAACAATGATGTAACAACACATAACTAGTAACAATGATGTAACAACACATAACTAGTAACAATGATGTAACAACACATAACTAATAACAATGATGTAACAACACATAACTAGTAACAATGATGTAAAAGCACATAACTAGTAACAATGACATAACAGCACTCAATTAATAACGGTGATGTAATAGCATATAACTAGTAACAGTGATGTAACAGCATACAACTAGAAACAGTGATGTAATAGCACATAACTAATAACAGTGATGTAACAGCACATAACTGGTAACAATGATGTAACAGCAGACAGCTAGTAACAGTGGTGTAACAGCACATAACTAGTAACAATGATGTAACAGCAGACAGCTAGTAACAGTGATGTAACAGCATATAATTATTAAAAGTCATGTAAGAGTACACAGCTAGTAACAGTCATGTAAGAGTACACAGCTAGTAACAGTCATGTAAGAGTACACAACCTGTAGCAGTCATGTAAGAGTACACAGCTAGTAACAGTCATGTAAGAGTACACAGCTAGTAACAGTCATGTAAGAGTACACAGCTAGTACCAGTCATGTAAGAGTACACAGCTAGTAACAGTCATGTAAGAGTACACAGCTAGTAACAGTCATGTAAGAGTACACAGCTAGTAACAGTCATGTAAGAGTACACAGCTAGTAACAGTCATGTAAGAGTACACAGCTAGTAACAGTCATGTAAGAGTACACAGCTAGTAACAGTCATGTAAGAGTACACAGCTAGTAACAGTGGTGCAACAGCACATAACTAATAACAATGATGCAACAGCACACAACTATTAAAAATAATGCAACAGCACACAACTAATAACAGTGATGTAACAGCACATAACTAGTAACAGTGATATAACACCACCTAACTAGTAACAATGATGTAACAGCATGCAGCTAGTAACAGTAATGCAACAGCACATAACTAGTAATAGTGATGAAATGACACACAACTAGGAAAAAGTGATGCAACAACACATCTAGTAAGGGTGATGTAACAGCACTTAACTATTAACAGTGATGTAACAGCACGCACCTATGTAATAAAAATACAAAAATGATCATAACAAGATACATATTATCAGTACAGAATTTTTAAAAATCGAAATTCGAAGATGAGTGAAAAGAAAGGGAAAAAAGAAAGGAATCTTTTATTTTTTAATTTTAATATATAAATAAAGTGGAAAAGTATTTCATCAGTCAGTGTTGGGCACAGGTCACACAGTACATTCAGTGTATGTCTGTCACCGCTTTACTAAATCGTGCATTCCTTGAGGAAAAAATGATGACCTGTAAACAATTCTGGGCGTGAAGCATGGTCTATGATAAGAGAGTACAGCGAGAAATTTAGGCCATGGAGATGTGGTTTATGAGAAGGATGTTGAAGGTACCATGGACAGCCAAGAAAACCAATGAAGAAGTCTTAAGAAAGGCTGGGGTTAAAAAGCACATCATACCAAAATTAGAGGCAGGCAAAGGAGATTTATAGGACATTTTCCTGAGAAGAGGAAAATTGGAACACACTGTGGCAACTGGAAAAAATGAGGGAGGAAGAGACAGAGGAAGACAGAAAGAGAAGTTACTGGATAGGCTGTCAGTGTGGCTAGGAAGAAACAGATAAAAGGGATGGCGACTGCAGTAAAACTGGTTTAAATGATAAGGGTAGACTGAGGTGTATGGTGCAGTTTTACAAAGTGGCAGAGAGAGCGAGTAAAGTGAGAAAAAAAGAACAGAAAGTATGGGAATGTATAAATGAAAGACATACAACATCCGATATTTCGGCGTGAGCCTTTTCTGAGGATTACCTCTATCTACCTGGCTAGGAAGAAAGTCGCCGGCGCATCTCATTATCAACACAAAAGACAGGGAATTGTGGAGAGAAAAGTTCGCCTACGCCAAGCGGCATGCACTTAGAAGTAACCAATTATGCACGGCCTATTTAATCATTTCGTCTGTACTGAACTTTTTCCTCTTTAAGAGGTCCAGACACATGATAATCGCATGATACGATGTCGGGTGAATATATGGAAGATACTCCAAACGCAGATTCGTAATTTGTTATAGCTGTGGTATGTGCTGTGTCACGCCGCACTGTAGCACACCAGAGATGAGCACACCGCCACGTTTTGACCTGATTACAGATTTTAAGTGGATCTCAAGCAGGTCACAGTTTGTTTCCTTACTAATAGTGCTTTATGTGGGCATGTAATGTTCCAGAATTTTGCCTTTACAATCCCAGAAGATCGATTTTCCGACCTACGTACTTGTGCGGAACGTTTTTGATTTAGCCGACAATAAGTGGCCACTCCTTGCTGGCACACTTTGGCTGGAAGTAATTTACCCAGCATTACCCTCCAGTAACTATACCACGCAGTAAGTAATCTCTTTCAGCTTTAAAACATCTTAAAAGAGTTTAACAGGCATCTGAACGTAGAACGCAGAAGGCAGAACGTTCTGTCACATCCTAAGGGGAACTGTTTTGATACTCTCCTGATGGAGACTTTTCGATACTGCACCACTTTGTGAATGATTTGGTGCGCGAGCAATACCTAATCTTTAATTCTCCACCCGCTTTGTCGATCATTTCGGTTGTCTCGTATCATTCGTTCCACTTCAGCGTTAGCGTAAGCCTATACGCAGTGTGAGACTTGCTGGAATGAGCTACATTCACCAGATTTGACATCTAACTTTAAAACTTCTTGTGCAATTAACATGCTATCTGTAGTGACACACAAGTTTCCCCATATTGCCTCTTCATTTTGTGATGAATATCTGCAAGTTTATCACCTTCACTACCAAAAGAAACAAAAAAGTACATGTCGTTCTCCATTCGTTCATGCTTCTAAAGGAGCGGCCATCTTTGATCTGGTCTGCCGATGCTATATTTCCGAACTGTGGTCGTAGCTCCGCACACATACATCTAGAGAGCTATGGCACAACATATCTGTAGCACACATACATTTAGAGAGCTATGGCACAACATATATGTACTACAACTGTCAACTGCTCGATTTAGATTTTTTAGAGGAAAAGTAAAGTTAACTGTTTGATTCGCCCTCACAAAAAACGACCCCCCCCCCGCCTTAACCACACGCACGCACACGTAATGTCTGCTGTTATTTTGCCATTAGAGACAACCAAGAAAAGATAGACTTGCAAACAGTCAGGATTAAGCATTGAAATAGTTTTTTACAGTCGTCCTGGACGCCGTCTTGAAGTCTCCACACGTCCTCTGGGGTTAAAATATAGTGACAGCACTCACATTTAAACAGCTTGGAATTAAAGTGTTAACGAGTTTGTTTATCTTAAGCCCGACTGCTGACCCATAGTCTGGCATGTGGCTTGTTTAATTTTTACAAAATTAAGCATCGACTTTCTGATAGTCAAGCCAAAGGAGAAATTCAGATTCAAAGACTGAATGATCTTAGTAAGATATTAACTTCAGAGTTTTAGTTATTAAAACGTAGCGGAAGATTTTCCATTATGTTTTGTGTAACAGAGAAGCCCAAGATGTTGTTATCACAATTTTCAGCAACAGCCAACTCAACTAAACATCGAGTAACTTTAAAAAATTGTTCTGATGAGATGGGCCAAGCAGTGGTAGTCAAGACATTATCTCACTTCATGTACCAGATCTAGTCAAGACAAAAGTATCCAATCAACATATCAATGCAAAGATCACTAGAGGCAATAGAGATGTGGTTCATTAGAAGAATGTTAAGAATGTCATGGATAGCTAAGATGACAAATAGGGAATGTCTAAGGAAAGTAAATGTAGATAGAAGCTTAATTAAATTCACAAGAAAATTACAGTCATCATTCATTTGACATATAAAGAGAAGAGATGGGATTGAAAACATACCAAGAAGAAAGATAAATGGAAAGAGAAGCAAAGGACGACAAGAGAAAAAAATAATGGAAGTCTAACGCGAAGGCACAGCAACAAATCATCAACTGAGTTGATGGGAAATATCAAGGATCGAGATCAGTGGAGAAACTTGGCGGTCTACGCCTACCTGATGATGATGATCGTAAGTCAAAAATGAAAAAAGTTTGCAGACATTATTAGATATAACGAAGTAACAGAGCACATTGTTGTATGGTTATACCATGAAAAAATCATAAACAAAGCACTTCTGGCCGTTAGAGAAAGAAAACTACAAAAGAATTACCTGGACTTGAACCACGGTCTCTGGTAGAGCAAGCAACCGTCTGGCCACGAGAGAAAAGCACATTAATCAGCTTAGCCATCTAGTCAAGAGTGAACAGTGCATTAATCAACTTAGCCATCTAGCCAAGAGGGAACAGTGCATTAATCAACTTAGCCATCTAGCCACAAGAGAACAGCGCATTAATCAACTTAGCCATCTAGCACCCACCCCTAAAAAAGAGGTGTTTTGTAGCTAAGTTATCAATGCCTGTCTGACCGAAGTGTTTTTTAGCTAAGCTATCAGTGTCTGTCTGGCTGAAGTGATTTATAGCTAAGTTATCAATGCCTGTCTGACCGAAGTGTTTTATAGGTAAGTTATCAATGCCTGTCTGACGAAGTGTTTTATAGCTAAGCTATCAGTTGTGATCGGTCACGCAAAGTTAAAGGGATGTACGACCTTGGGGGAATCGTCATCGTCCAAGTGATCACTTTGTGCTAAATGATCTAAATATGTGCTGGAAGCATTATCTTGCATCAGACAGTTAGAGAGAGGCAATAGCCGGGAAAGTTTTTGTTTGGTAAGCCTATGGTCGTGTTATGTAATATTCAGCTCGTGCCGACCTCATGTGGGTAAATTATGTAGTGTAGAGTATACTATGATGATTTATTTATTCACATATCGATATGGAAATTCTGTGTATGATTTCAGTTATTATTATTATGTTGGATGGGCAACATGTCTGGTTCATTATTATGCCCTCATATCGATTGATCTTGTGCTGCAGAAATGTGGTTAGATAGAGAGAAGTGCTACTGCATATTGTATTCGCGGATATAAAGAGGTGTGTTATGGCAGCAGCAGCTGCGTTGAGAATAAGTGCCATTGCACATTTGATTAGTAGTGTCGGCTACTTGTGGGGCCAGGAGAGCCTAGGACTACAGGTCCATCAGGTCTAATTAATGAACATGAGAAGTCAATTATCATATGATACTATTATGATGTCATATGTCTTGATGTCATGTTGATGTTAATGTCAGTTGTATGTGTTACTGTGATCGTATAGTGAGAATAAAAATGATGTGTCGCAGACTTTCAAGGAACATACATGTTACCCTCCCTTATCTCAGAGAACACACCTATTACCCTCAGCTATCTCAGAGAACATACCGTTATCTTTCCTTATCTCTGAGAACACACCTGTTATTCTCCCTTATCTCAGAGAACATACCTGTTATCCTCCCTTATCTCAGAGAACATACCTGTTATCCTCCCTCATCTCAGAGAATAATCTCGTTATTCTGCCTTAACTCAGAGAACATAACCGTTATCTTTCCTTATCTCAGAGAACATACTTGTTATTCTCCATTATCTCAGAGAACATACCTGTTATCCTCCCTTATCTCAGAGAACATACCTGGTATCCTCCCTTACCTCAGATAACATACCTGTTATCCTTCCTTATCTCAGAGAACATACTTGTTATTCTCCATTATCTCAGAGAACATACTTGTTATTCTCCATTATCTCAGAGAACATACCTGTTATCCTCCCTTATCTCAGAGAACATACCTGTTATCCTCCCTTACCTCAGATAACATACCTGTTATCCTCCCTTATCTCAGAGAACATACTTGTTATTCTCCATTATCTCAGAGAACATACTTGTTATTCTCCATTATCTCAGAGAACATACCTGTTATCCTCCCTTATCTCAGAGAACATACCTGTTATCCTCCCTTATCTCAGAGAACATACCTGTTATCCTTCCTTATCTCAGAGAACATACTTGTTATCCTTCCTTATCTCAGAGAACATACTTGTTATCCTCCCTTATCTCAGAGAACATACTTGTTATCCTCCCTTTTCTCAGAGAACAATCTCGTTATTCTGTCTTAATTCAGAGAACATAACTGTTATCATCCCTTACCTCAGAGAACATACTTGTTATTCTCCCTTACGTCAGCGAACATATGTGTTATCCTAACTTATCTCAGAGAACATATCCGTTATCCTCTCATATATCAGAGAAGATACCCGTTATCCTCCTTTACCTCAGAGAACATAACCGTTATCATTCCTTATCTCAGAGAACAAATCCGTTATCCTCCAATTTCTTAGAGAATATACTCGTTATCTTCCCTTATCAAAGAGAACATACTTGTTATCCTCCCTTATCTCAGAGAACGTAACCGTTATCCTTCCTTATCTCAGAGAACATATTTGTTATCCTCCCTTATTTAGGAGAACATACCCGTTATCCTCCCTTATCTCAGAGAAAATACCCGTTATCTTGCCTTATCCGCATCTGAAACAGGAAACCTTGCTTTGTCACCAGTTGAGAATGAACGAACGAACATTCAGATTTAGGCAAGCAGGCCCGTCTAACATTCTGCCCTTCATCATACAGCTTTCACTCAGGCACAGCCTGTCTAACATTCTGCCCTTCATCATACAGCTTTCACTCAGGCACAGCCTGTCTAACATTCTGCCCTTCATCATAGAGCTTTCACTCAGGCACAGCCTCTCTAATATTCTGCTCTTCATCATATAGCTTTCACTCAATCGTAGCCTGTCTAACATTCTGCCCTTCATCATAGAGCTTTCACTCAATCACAGCCTGTCTAACATTCTGCCCTTCATCATATAGCTTTCACTCAGGCACAGCCCGCCCAACATTTTGCCCTTCATCATATAGCTTTCACTCAATCACAGCCTGTCTAACATTCTGCCCTTCATCATATAGCTTTCACTCAATCACAGCCTGTCTAACATTCTGCCCATCATCATACAGCTTTCACTCAATCACAGCCCGCCCAACATTCTGCCCTTCATCATAGAGCTTTCACTCAATCACAGCCTGTCTAACATTCTGCCCTTCATCATATAGCTTTCACTCAATCACAACCCGCCCAACATTCTGCCCTTCATCATATAGCTTTCACTCAATCACAGCCCGCCCAACATTCTGCCCTTCATCATATAGCTTTCACTCAATCACAGCCTGTCTAACATTCTGCCCTTCATCATATAGCTTTCACTCAATCACAGCCTGTCTAACATTCTGCCCATCATCATACAGCTTTCACTCAATCACAGCCCGCCCAACATTCTGCCCTTCATCATATAGCTTTCACTCCTTCACAGCCTGTCTAACATTCTGCCCTTCATCATATAGCTTTCACTCCTTCACAGCCTGTCTAACATTCTGCCCTTCATGATGTAGCTTTCACTCAGTCACAGACATTCAGGATTTGTTAATGAGCATAATAAGCATGAAGTAACAATTAAATAATTACATAAATAAAAAAATAACCATATCTCTTGTCCATACAGTCCACACTCTGATTTATGTAACGACATGAAATTAACTTACAATTTTACATTTATTGAAAACTAACAAATTGACAGAAAAGAAGTATTATAAAATACAACAGTCAAGCCATGCTTTAAACTAATTTAGACTTTGATAACACACACACACACACACACAACACACACACACACACACACACACACACACATATATATATATATGTATATATATATATATATATATATATATATATATATATATATATATATATATATATATATACAATTATTGAGGAAAGACGCTGGCGATGGTTGGGACATGTGCTCCGAATGATTGACAACTCACTACCAAAAATAGCACTAAGATGGACACCACAGGGGAACAGAAGTAAGGGTAGACCAAAAGAGACATGGAGAAGAACAATAGAAAGGATGTTGAGCAATAGAGGGTTCACCTGGGCAAGAGCAGAAAAAAGGCAAAGGACAGGCATTTGTGGAAAACTCTTGCGGAAACCCCATGTGCTTAAGATTCAGAGAGAGAGAGAGAGAGAGAGAGAGAGAGAGAGAGGGGGGGGGGGGAGAGAATGAATCATCCTTTTGTATTGTTATTCATCGGCTATATCGTTAACAATATAGTATTCAGAATCCTAGATTATCTTGATCGATAGTGGAACTTCTAAAAAATCAGTTTTAACCCCCTGTGTCTAATCATACAAAATCTTTAATCTTCATCATTAAATGGTTGATTATCTGATGTAATATAAGGAACTAACTGTCAATAACTGTTGTGTAAAAATTGTTTACATTGTAGTAATATTTATTGTTATTTCTAAGGTTTTTTTAATCGTGTGTCTTTCTTGCCCCCAACTTTGTAAAAATGGACCATTGTCCACTGGGTCTTATAAGTTATCATTTTGGATATGGACATGTGACAACCAATTATAAGTTATCATTTTGGATATGGACATGTGACAACCAATTATAAGTTATCATTTTGGATATGGACATGTGACAACCAATTATAAGTTATCATTTTGGATATGGACATGTGACAACCAATTATAAGTTATCATTTTGGATATGGATTGTGACAACCAATTATAAGTTATCATTTTGGATATGGACATGTGACAACCAATTATAAGTTATCATTTTGGATATGGACATGTGACAACCAATTATAAGTTATCATTTTGGATATGGACATGTGACAACCAGTCTGTGGCCGAGGGAAAATAGTGATTTAATAAAAAATTTCATAACCCAACCATCCAAACCTTTTATTCTATACCGGGAGCACGGCTAATCTTTAGGCTACAGTCTGAGTAGCCCCCGCCTTACAGCTTCCGCGTGGTTTCCCCCCCCCCCCCCCCCACTTCTCTACTGTTTGCCCTCAAATATTTCTTATCCCAGGTTCTTTGCTTCATGGACGTTTCTCTTGCCTGGGGCCACTCCCCTTGTGATCGTATAGTTTCTGATAATGACCTTATCTACAACCAGTCTGTCATTCATCTTCAATTGACAATCATAAGTACAACAACATGTATTTAAATTCCAACACAAACTATTTATTAAAAAATAGGACTGTATAAAACTCATTAACTATGCCGACACAGATTGTGCACAGGCATGTTATACATTATATGATATATAGTTCTGTCCGTTTCATTGATCATCATAAAGAGTTGCCTCTTATGGCACCCCACAACAAAATCTTAGCATCTCATATAGATATATGTTTATATCAGGATACATGAGAACTCATGATTCATGCTAATGTCATCAACATCCTAGGTAGCTCCCCCCCCCCCCAGGCTGCAAGCATATAACATATAGGGGCCTCAGAGTAAAATAAATTATATTAATTCTTCCTAGCTCAAAGGCTTAAATAACTAATGTATATGCAAAGTGTATATACTAAAGCTTCAACATTACGAATCATATAAGTGTATCCCTCAAGCAAATATGTGTCTGATATCTAAATACTACTCCCGTCAAAGAATACTACTTGTACTTCAACTAAACATATTCTACTTACTACAGCGGACATAATATATTACGGGACTTCACCTGACACTGACAGTCTCTGACAGTTATGACTTACACGAACGAGGCGGCTCGAGCAGCATTCTAAAATCGTAGGTGACGAAATAATCATACTCACCACTCCCTAATAACTTGAATAACATATCTGCCACCACGAAGCACGGACATAAGCTCCCTCAGACACAAATATGCTGGCCGAGCCATATGCCTGACGAATGAACACTGTCGTAAGCTAAAAAT